>CAUYLG010003888.1:0-98581 GCA_963573385.1 Cacajao melanocephalus
TGACGTTTTCTCTTCCGATATGCGCCAACTCATTCCTGCCTGTGAAACAATTTTAAAAATTTTTATAAAAAAAAAAAAAAAAAAAAAAAAAAAGAAAAAAATGCCTAACAAAAAAATTAATTAATTAAAAATTAAAATAAATAAATAAGAAAGAAAAAGAGCAGGCCGGGCATGGTGGCTCATGTCTGTAATCCCAGCACTTTGGGAGGCCGAGGTGGATGGATTACTTGAGGTCAGGAGTTTGAGAGCAGCTTGACCAACATGGTGAAACCCTGTCTCTACTAAAAATACAAAAAGTAGCTGGGTGTGGTGGTAGGCGCCTGTAATTCTATGGGAGGCTGAGGCTGGAGCATCGCTTGAACCCAGGAGGCAGAGATTCCAGTGAGCCGAGATTGTGCCACTGCACTCCAACCTGGGTGAAAAGAACGAAACTACGTGTCAAAAAAAAAGAAAAAGAAAAAGAAAAAAGAAGAAAGAAAGCAGCATGGGGAAAAGGGTGGCCTGTGTGAGAAACAGCAGAGCATTCCCTCCTGCTGGAAGAAGATGAATTTTTGAAGAGGGCACATTTGCTGTGAGTTCCTGCTTGGGGAGGAAGCAGAAGGGTCTTTCTGTGCAGCTGGGTGCCCCAGGCAAAGGGAAGCACCCAGGCAAAGGCCGTGGGAGCGCAAGGCCTGCTGGGTGCAGATGGAGTTTGACAGGAGGTGTTGATGTTTTTTTTGGAGGGGCATTGTGGGGAGGGTTAGGAAGGAGAGGGTCAGTCCTGGCCTGAGGGTCCTGAAAGCAGGATTGAGGGTCTTGGATTTCCTTCCTGGGTGGTGGGCATGACACAGGACTAGATCGGTGCCTGCCCCATGGGCATGTTGACTCAGCACAGCTTCTGTGAGTCAGTGTGCGCCCTTTCTTAGGCAACTTTTGTCTTTTCCTCTGTCTAACCCCTACCCAGCCCCTGTGCTCCATGTGGCCTAGAGTCACTGAGACCCGGGTTCATTTTTTTTTCTTTTTCTTCCTTTTTTTTTTTTTTTTTGAGGCGGAGTCTCTATCTGTCACCCAGGCTAGAGTGCAATGGTGTGATCTTGGCTCACTGCAACCTCCGCCTCCTGGGTTCAAGCGATTCTCCTGCCTCAGCCTCCTGAGTAGCTGGGATTACAGGCATGTGCCACCATACCCCACTAATTTTAGTATTTTTAGTAGAGATGGGGTTTCACCATATTGGCCAGGCTGGTCTTGAACTCCTGACCTTGTGATCCGCCTGCCTTGGCCTGCCAAAGTGCTGGGATTACAGGCTTGAGCCACCACACCTGGCATGTTTTTTCATTTTCTTTCTTTTTTTTTTTTTCAGAGGGTCACTCTGTTGCCCAGCTGTAGTGCAGTGGTACGAGCATGGCTCACTGAAGTCTAGCACTCCTGGACTCAAGTGATCCTCCTGCCTCAGCCTCCTGAGTAGCTGGGACTACAGGTGCACATCACCACACCCAGCTAATCGTTTCATTTTTTGTAGAGACAGAGTCTTATTATGTCGCCCAGTCTGGTCTGAAACTGAGCTCAAGTGATCCTCCTGCCTCAGCCTCCCAAAATTCTGAGATTACAGGTGTGCTTCACTGTGTCTGGCCATTTTTTTTTTTCCTTTTGAGACAGTCTTGCTCCAAGGCTGGAGTGCAGTGCCATGATCATAGTTCACTGCAGGCTGGGCTCAAATGATCGTCCTGCCTCAGTCTCCTGAGTAGCTGGGACTACAGGCATGCACTGCCACACCTGGCTTTTCTTCTACAAAGCCTACAGTGTTTTGCTGTCCTTTTTTTTTTTTTTTTTTTTTTTTTTTGAGACAGAGTTTCACCCTTGTTGCCTGGGCTGGAGTGTAGTAGTGCGATCTCACCTCACTGCAACCTCCGCCTTCCAGGTTCAAGTGATTCTCCTGCCTCAGCCTCCTGAGTAGCTGGGATTACAGGCCCCTGCCACCATGCCCAGCTAATTTTTGTATTTTTAGTAGCGACGGGGTTTCATCACGTTTACCAGGCTACTCTCGAACTCCTGACCTCAGGCGATCCACCCTCCTCTGCCTCCCAAAGTGCTGGGATTACAGGTGTGAGCCACCTCACCACACCTGTCTTCTCTAAGTGATGCCCCTGCACCTGTAAGATGGAAATGATAGAACATCTTCGCCTCCTGCCCTTTTAGAAGCCAGGGCAAGGCCAGGGGTTGTCACTGATCCTAGCCCCTGGTCAGTCATTCAGCTTTCATCCTTAGCTCTCTCTCTCTCTCTCTCTCTCTCTCTCTCTCTCTTTGAGACAGCTCTGTCACCCAGGTTGGAGTGCAGTGGTCTGATCATAGTTCACTACAGCCTGGAACTCCTGGGCTCAAGCAATCCTTCACCTCAGACTCTTAAGTAGCTAGGACTACCAATGTGTGCCCATACCCAGATAATTTTAAAATTTTTTATAGAGATGGGATTTCACTATGTTGTCCAGGCTTATCTGGAACTCCTTTGCTCAGGCGTTCCTCCGGCAGCTGCCTCCTGAAGTGTGATTACAGGCATGAGCCACCGTGTCTGGCTGCCTCCTCTCTTTGACAATCCTTCTCTGTCTTCTTTGCCTTCTTCTCTTTCAGCCTTTAAAAATCATCCATCCGGCCGGTCGTGGTGATTCACGCCTGTAGTCCCGTACTTTGGGAGGCCAAGGCAGGTGGATCACAATGTCAGGAGTTCGAGACCAGCTTGGCCAATATGGTGAAACACCATCTCTACTAAAAATACAAAAATTAGCTGGGCGTGGTGATGGGCACCTGTAATCTCAGCTACTTGGGAGGCTGAGGCAGAGAATTGCTTGAACCCAGGAGGTGGAGGTTGCAGTGAGCTGAAATTTTTTATAGAGATCTCCAGACTGGGCGACAGAGTGAAACTCCATCTCGAAAAAAAAAAAAATCCATCCAAAGTATCAATGGAGGACTGAATAAGTTATGTGTGGTATAGCCATTCAATGAAATATTATTCAGCCTTAAAAAGGAAGGAAGGCCAGGTGCAGTGGCTCATGCCTGTAATCCCAGCACTTTGGGGGGCCGAGGTAGTTGGATCATTTGAGGTCAGGAGTTCGAGACCAGCCTGGACAACATGGTGAGGCTCTATTAAAAATACAAAATTTTTGTATTTTTACAAAATACTAGAATCATCAACTATTAGAAATGCAAAAATTAGCTGGATGTGGTGGTGAGTGCCTGTAGTTCCAGTTACTCAGGAGGCTTAGGCAGGAGAATCACTTGAACCTAGGAGGTGGAAGTTGCAGTGAGCTGAGATCCTGCATGATGCAGCATTAGATCCTGGGCCAGCAAATAAATAAATATTTACTTATTTATTTATTTGTTTTAACACAGGGTCTTGCTCCATTATCCAGACTGGAGTGGAGTGGCATGATCACAGCTCACTGCAACCTCAACCTCCTGTGCTCAAGCGATCTTCCCACTTCAACTTGCTCTCAAATCATGTAGCCAAAAAATGCATATATACGTACGTATATTATATATGTACATGTATTATATATGGACATGTGTATATATATGTACATGTATTATATGGACATGTATATATGTACATGTATTATATATGTACGTGTATATATGTACATGTATTATATATGTACATGTGTGTATATATGTACATGTATTATATATGCACATGTGTATATATGTATATACACACACACACACACATCTATATGGCAAATGTGGCAAAACGTGGGTGGTTGGTGAATCTGGACAAAGGGTTTTTTTTTTTTTTGAGACAGAGTTTCGCTCTTGTTGCCCAGGCTGGAGTACAATGGCACAATTTAGGGTCACTGCAACCCCCACCTCCCAGGTTCAAGTGATTCTCCTTGTAGACTCCCCGGGATTACAGGCATGTGCCGCCATGCCTGCCTAATTTTTTTTTGCATTTTTAGTAGAGATGGGGTTTCTCCATGTTGGTCAGGCTGGTCTCGAACTCCCGACCTCAGATGATTTGCCTGCCTCAGCCTCCCTAAGTTCTGGGATTACAGGTGTGAGCCACCGCACCTAGCCTTGGACAAAGGGTTTATACAGGTTATTCATGCTATTCTGCAACTCTCATTTGTTTTTGTTTTGTGGTGGGGTGTTGTTCTGCTGCTCAGGCTGAAGTGCAGTGACACCCAGGCTCAAGTGATCCTCCCACTTCAGCCTCCCAAGTAGCTGGGACTACAGACGCTCACCACTACACCCTGTTAATTTTCTTATAACTTTTTGTAGAGGTGGTGGTCTTGCTATGTTGCCCAGACTGATTTTCAACTCCTGGCCTCAAATGATCCTCCTGCCTCCTCCCAAAGTTCTGGGATTACAGGCGTGAAGAATCACTTGAACCTGGGAGGTAGAGGTTGCAGTGGGCCAATGTTGGGCCACTGAACTCCAGCCTGGGTGACAGAAGGAGACCCTATCTCAAGAAAAAAAAAAAAAAAGAAAAGAGAATTGATTAAATTGAGCCTGATGGGCTGAGGGACAAAGCTGTGTGGGGCATAGGGGGAGGGACTAGGGGGCTGAGGTGAACCTTTGAGGGTCCTACAGGGTTGTAAGGAGGAAGTGGGTTGCTTTCTGGGAGGGCTGAGAGTAAGAAGGGTGTGTGTGCATGTGTGAGCACACACACGTGCATGTGACTCCAAGCATGAATCTGAGGTCTGAGGCTGCAAATGTCATCCTAGGCTACTGGCCTGGCTAAGTGGGTTTTAGCATTTTTTGTTTGTTTGTGTTGATTTTAGTAAGGGTCTTGCTCTGTTTTCCAGGCTGGAGTGTAGTGTCATAATTTTGGCTCACTGTAACCTCTGCCTCCTGGGCTGCAGTGATTTTCCTGCCTCAGCCTCTCAAATTGCTGGGACTACAGGCGCCCGCCACCACGCTCACCTAATTTTTGTATTTTTAGTAGACAGGTTTTTGCCATGCTGGCCATGCTGGCCAGGCTGGTCTCAAACTCCTGACCTCAAGTGATCTACCCGCGTGTGCCTCCCAAAATGCTGAGGTTACAGGCGTGAGCCACCGTGCCCGGTCTGAATTTTAGGTTTGTGAGTGTTTTCGATCAGAGGGTCTCGGGGAAGCTTGGTGCATGGGCTTGCGAGTGTGCGTCTGTGGCTGTGGGTCCATGGGCCTCTCAGGATGTGCCTGGCCTCAGTTTCCAGGGTTTCTGGGGGGCTGTGTTTTGTCCCGACTCCAGAGGTGTCCCGCACTGGGTGTGTATTGGGGGATAGGGATGGGGTGCAGGGGCGTTCAAGAGACTGGGTGTGTGCCTGCCACTCCGGCTTCGGCCAGCGTCTCACTGCATGTTCGGCCTGGGTTTCCGAGGGTCCTCGCGTCCCGGGCAGTGCGGGTGGAAGGTGGGCAGGGACCCCGGGAGGCCGGGCGGGGGGCGGGGGCGCGCAGGGCCGGCCCCGGGGCGTGGCGAGGCTCCGAGGGCTGGGGGCGGGGCGGCCCGGCTGCCTCACTTTGGCGAAGTTGGCGGCGCAGAGGCTGGCCCGGGACGCGCCCGGAGCCCAGGGAAGGAGGGAGGAGGGGAGGGTCGCGGCCGGCCGCCATGGGGCCGGGGGCCCGGGGCTGCCGCCGCCGCCGTCGCCCGATGTCGCCGCCACTGCCACCGCTACCCGTGCGGGCGCTGCCCCTGCTGCTGCTGCTAGCGGGGCCGGGGGCTGCAGGTGAGGGGCCAGGACCTGGCGGACGGGTCCAGGGCGGCAGAGGGGGAGTGCAAGAACCCCCAAGGCCGGGGCTGGGGGGGTCACGGGAGGCAGGAACCAGGGTCGGGGAAGGGGCGCAGGAGCCCGAGGCTGCGTGCCAGTCTTGGAGGTCCCGGAGACTCGGAATGGGAAGGACCCTAGAGGCCCGAGGGACAGGGACCCTAGAGCGATCAGAGCTGAAGATGAAGGGACTCAGGAGCCCGACACTGGGAGCTCGAGGTGCGGGGATCAGCGACTCGAGGTGGGGGGTGGCGTACAGAGTCCGGGACTCGTTTCCCTCCAACTCACGCCTGGAGTCCTGGGAAGGTTATGATTGGGGATCCAGGTACTCCCAGGCCGGGGACCTCTCGCACAAAAGCTCCCCCCTGCTCCCGACACCCCGGGCGGGCCGGGCCAGGCAGGGGGTGGGGAGGGGGCGCGAAGTTCTCGGAGCTCTGAACTCGGAGAAAACTTCCCAGGCCGGCGCTCGGCAAGACCCGGAGCCGGATTTGGAGCCGGAGCCTCGGCGGCGCGCGCGCCCCCTCCCCCACCCGCAGCCCCTCTCCCTCCTCTGGTCGCAGGGACCCGGAGGCCCTGGGACCCCGCCCCTGAGCGGGGAGCGGAAGGGGCGAGGGCCCACGTGCTCCCCTCCGGCTCCAGCGCCCCCTCCCCAGCGGGCCAGGGGCCCCCCGCCCCTCCTCCTCTTCTCCCTCCCCTCCCCCGCTCGGGACAATGGCCGCGCCGTCTAGACACCCCCTCCCCCCGGCCGGCCTCGCGCTTTCTTTGCCAGACAAAGCGGGACCCGCGGCGGGGCCGGGGAGGGGGCTGCGAGGGCACCCTCCCCTCACCGCTACGGGAGGCCTGGTGGGCGGGGGAGGGGCGCGGGCCCAGGGCCCAGGCCAGGGGTCCCAGATGCCAGTAGGGCTTGGCGCTGGGCGAGGTGGGGGTTTCGGGATTGAACGGCCTCCGCAGCCCATCCCCGGGGCCCGGACGGGGCAGGACCGGGCAGGAGCCGCCGCCTCCGCCGGAACAGCGGGGCACACACATGGCCTGTGACACACTTGCTGGCACACACAGCTCTAGGTCACGTAACAGAGATGCAAACGTGCACACACACGGCACACGCAGACATGCACACCTGGCTCAGGAAAGACACACCCAGCGGCAAGCACACAGCTCACACACTGACATACATGCACACAAATATGATCACACATACTGTGCGTCGCTAGTGCAAGCTGTGGCACGCACGCTGCCTGCACACACTCAGACAACACATAGATGAAGATTCAAGGACATGCTTAGACCCAGCTCACACATGCAGAGGAACAGACACAGCCAACCCACACAGACACTAATGCACACACAGGTCACACCAATACACAGCTGTACACCCAGATACACGGTTCACATGCACAGATGCACAGCAGACATCTACATACAGACGGCACACACATCTGTACACTCCCATATGGGTGTGCAGTTCATACACGGCACACCCACGCTGACATGCATGCACAGATAGACTCACTTGTAGCCACACAGGGACACAATAGATGCATGCTCATATCCACATGCAGACTGACACACAAGCCCATGCACGCACACACATGTGCCTCACATTGCCTACAGCTCAGCATGGCCCATAGCCCATGTTATGGGACCCACAGTGTAAGTTGGTGTGGGTGATAGTGTCCAATCAGCTTGTCCTGTGAGGAAGGGGACATACATCATGTACACCCACGCTCAGGTTTAGTTTGACTCATTCTGTCACTCACTCTCTTGCTTTCTATTTCTATTTCTCTCTCTCTCTCTCTCTTTTGAGAGGGGGTCTCGCTCTGTTACTAGGCTGGTGTGCAGTGGTGCGATCTTGGCTCACTGCAAACTCTGCCTCCTGGGTTCAAGCTATGCTCCTGCCTCAGCCTCCTGAGTAGCTGGGATTACAGGCACCTGCCACCACACCCAGCTAATTTTTGTATTTTATTTTATTTTTTATTTTTTTTGAAACAGAGTTTCTCTCTTGTCGCCCAGGCTGGAATGCAATGGCGCCATCCGGCTCACTGCAACCTCTGCCTCTTGGGTTCAAGCGATTCTCCTGCCTCAGCCACCCGAGTAGCTGGGATTACAGGTGCCTGACACCACGCACAGCTGATTTTTGTATTTTAGTCGATAGAGGGTTTTGCCATGTTGGCTAGGCTGGTCTTGAACTCCTGACCTCAGGTGATCCGCCTGCCTCAGCCTTCCAAAGTGCTGGGATTACAGGCGTGAGCCACCGTGCCAGGTCGCTTTCTGTTTCTTTCTGTCCTTTGCTGTCTTCTCCTGGTCTATTTGCTTCTAGTTCATTCTTTTGTGTCTGTCTTTCCATTTTTCTCCATCTTCCTTCCTCTCTCCATCATCCTCTCTCCAAACGCACACACATGGACACACACACCATGGCCCCACACCTGCACACAATTCTCCACTAGCTCAGACCCAGCCACACCCTGGACCCATCTGGCAGGACAGTTAGACTGTGCCACACCCTAGAGAGACACAGCCTGGGGGATGGCGACGTTGGACAGGGCAGCACATGTCTTGTGCCAGTTGCCCCTCCCTCCAACACACACCCTATTCCTGCAACACCCAGCACTGGCTACCCCTGGAGATGCAAGGTATGTACTAGTGGGTACATGCCTTGGCCCTTCTCCCCAGAGCACCACACAGGCCTGCCTAGCTGGAGTAGGTGCCCGTCAGAAAAAAGGAAGACCTATGGCCCTAGGGCCCCCTGCCCCTTCTCTTTCTATTACCCCTGAACCTGGGCATGAAGCCCCAGACCTCCCTGTAACACTCAGCACCCTTACTTCCTGTCTTGGCACACCCCCTTCTGCACATCTTAGCTCTGGCAGCTTCCCGAGCCCCCACATCTGGCACAAGACAGCCCCTCCTCCTGCCCGCCCCTGCTTTGTGGTTCCCAGGGCTCGAGCTGGCAGGGACAGCTGCAGCCTCAACAGCTGGGGCTGGGGCGGGGGGGCCGTGGGAACTGTGAATGGGGGGACTCTCTGCACCCGCAGAGACACCCCCAGCCCCAGGCAGCTGTTGCCTGGCCAAGGGAGGGAGGGGGTTTGTCACTCAGGACTGGGGTTCCTGGGCACCTGGCTGACCCCCAACCTTCCTTCGCCCCCCCCCACACAGGCCCCCCTTGCCTGGACGGAAGCCCGTGTGCAAATGGAGGTCGTTGCACCCAGCTGCCCTCCCGGGAGGCAGCCTGCCTGTGAGTGCCTGGCTCAGAGCCACCAGTGGGCCCTGTGGGGGGCAGGGACAGTTTGTCTTCTCCCTCTGCCTCTGTGTTCCCCATGGATGCCTCTACCACTTCCTACATGTGTGTGGCTTGGGCAACCGCTCATGTTTCCCCATTGGAAACTGAGCAGGGGCTCTGCAGTCTTCCCGGCCTGGGTTCAAGTCCCACATCATGTTGCTGACCGGCTAGGAATTAAACTCTTTGCTTCTCAGTGTTGTGGTCTGCAAAATGGGCCCAGTAATCCCAGCTTCACAGTTCTTGGCCACCTGGGGTCACATGTAAAGCCCCCCCATGAGGCAGGTATTATCTCCCATTTCTCAACATTTAGTTGAGTCCTCCTCTGCCACTTACTTGTGGTGTGACCTTGGGTTGGTCACTTTCCCTTTCTGATCATCATTGCACCTGTGAAATAGATAGGGAATGCTTCATCCTGGCGACTATAAAGGGGCTTAACAATTTAGTTGTTAGATATCCCAAGGAAAGGCAGAGGGTTTCGGGGAGCAGAGCAGAGGCTAGGAAAGAGCTGAGCAGAGACAGAAGGAGCTCAGTTTGAATTCAGGGCTCTGAGACACCTTGAACATTCAAGCTTTCTGAGCCTCAGTGTTTGCATCCAGAAAATGGGGCAATAAGAACTTCCTGTATGCACTCAGCATACATTAAGTGCTCAGAATACAGTATGTGCTCAACACGTAGGCGTTATTAGAAATAATAATGGTAGAGACAGGAAACAGGTGCCATAGGAGAAGTCTCTCAAGGTTATGAGGAAATGCATGCTTCCTTTCACGCTATCATTAATAACAGCAGTTGATGCAGTAGCCATTAATTGACTTATTAATGTATTCATTTATTCAACATTGTGTGTGCCAAGTAATGGGCCAGGCCCAAACTGGGTGGGTCTGGGGTGATTTTAGACCCAGAGGAGCCGCTTTGAAATTACACCTACATTTATTTTGGCTGGAGCGCCCACTCGGGCTCACCTGTGTGGAGGGCTGAGCCTGACTGAGGGGGGTTCCTGGGCCTGAGGAGGTCTGCGATGGTGGGGCGGGGTGGGGAAAAGTGTGACCTTACCTGGAGCCACACACCTGGGAGGGCAAGCGAAGGAGCCGGGCGCCTGCGCAGTGGAGCTCCGCATCTGGAATACTGCCGACAGGTGAATGCGCCCGCGGCTGCCCCGCCCTTCGACAGGTGAATCACTGGCGCGCGCGGCGCCCGGAGCCTGGATCTCCCGGAGTGGAGCGGGCTCAGTCCCCCGAGCTGGGCTGTGGGAACCACTTCTTGCGCCCCCCCTCCCCAGTCTCTTTCTTGGTCTCAAATCCTCAAGTCCTTTCAAGGATGCCCCAAGCTGTCACCCCACCCATGAATCCCCCAAGACTCCCCCCCACCAGCCGCAGTAGGTTCCATAGATCTCGTACCTATCTCTCCTAGTCCTCGCCTCACCCGCCGTGCCCCCCCCACTAAGTCTGCGCTCCCCCCTCCGTCTCCCCCAAAGCTCAGGCTGTGGGGCGGGGCGCAAGCTAGGGCTGGAACCGGCCCGACCGGTCGGCGGGGGCGCGGGACGCCGAGCGTGGGAACCCGCCCGGGGCGTAGGGAGGGGGCCCGCGCGGGTCGCGCCCTGCCTGGCGGTGGGACCGGCTCTCCTCCGCGCCCGGCGCAGCGCGCCCCCTCCCGATGCGCGGTCGCGGCCGCAGTGGTCGCCCTGCGGGCCTTGGAGGAGGGGGCGGTAGCTGCGCCCTCCCCTCCCAACGCCACCCGCTCCCCCACTCGCTCGGCCGTGCCTCGACCTGTTTCTCTGGGGGCCGGGGTGGGGGGGATCTTGCGGGTGACGCTAAGGACTGAGTCAGCCGCTTGCTGAGTTCAGTCGCTGGCGCCTGGGACAAGCCGGAGGCAGGACAACCGCCCCAGGGGAGGGGCAGGTAGAGGCGGGTGAGTGTTGGCAGCGTCGGGGGCGGAGCTTGGACCCTGTGGCTTCTCCAAGCCCCTCCCTCTGACCTCGCTGGTGCCCCTTGGAGATTTCCAGATTTAAGACCAACCCCTCCCAGTTCCGAATTCTCACACTCCTCGGTGGGCTTGGGGAGGGGCTGCAGGTTGAAGGAGTACCCTCCCCAAGATGAGGGTACGGACAGTGGTGTCTCCACCCCAACCCTCCACCTACCCATCCCTTCGTAGGAGGCTGTATATGTCCCAGGGAAGGGAGTGGAGGGTTTGTGGGAGCCCTGCTTCCGCCCCTTTGAGTGAGAGTTGCTCATTTCCGCGTGGGATGCTGTGGGCTGGTATCTTGAGTGTCCGCCAGACCATGGCGTCCAATTAGTGTGTCCCTCTGTGTGTGTAGCTGTGGTTTCTGGGCCCGTGTGTGCCTGGGTGGTTGTATCTTGGGGTGTGAGACCTTTCATTTGCTGTTCCCTCTGCCTGGAATGCTGTTCCCCCTAAGGACCCACAGCCCCCTCCTTACTTCATAGGTCTGTGAAAATAGAATTCCACCTCCTCGACCCCATCTTTCTATCCCCCTTAGCCCTGTGGTTTAGCTTCCTACGGCTGCTCTAACAAATGACCACAAACCGAGTAGCTAAAATAGTAGTCATTTATTCTCTTGAAGTTCTGGAGGCTGAAAGTGTGAAATCAAGGTATGAGCAGGGCTGAGCCTCTCCACTGGGACCCAGGGGAGAACTGGCTGACAGCTTCCGGTGGCTGCAGACATTTCTCAGCTTGTGGCTGTCTCACTTCAGTCCTCGTCTTTGTCTCCTTCTCTTCCTTCTCCCACTCACATCTCCTTCTGCCTGTCTCTCTCTCTCTGTGTCTCTCTTTTTCAGACAGTCTTGCTCTGTCACCAAGGCTGGAGTGCAGTAGCGCTGTCTCTCTTCACTGCAGCCTTCAACTTCAGGCTAAATCGATCCTCCTGCCTCAGCCTCCCAAGAAGCTGGGACCACAGGCGTGAGCCACCATGGCCAGTTAATTGGTTTTTCTTTCTGTCTTTCTTCTCCTTTTTTTTTTTTTTTTTTTTTTTTTTTGGTTGGAGTCTACCGCTGTCACTCAGGCTGGAGTGTAGTGATGCATTTTCAGCTGACTGCAACCTCCACCTCCCAGGTTCAAGTGATTCTCCTGCCTCAGCCTCCCGAGTAGCTGGTATTACAGGCTCCCACCACCACACCTGGCTATAATTTTTAAATTGTGTGTGTGTGTGTGTGTGTGTGTGTGTGTGTAAAAAAGGTTTCCCTATGTTGCTCAGGCTGGTCTTGAACTTCTGGCTTGAAGTGATCATCCTGTCTCGACCTCCCAAAGTGTTGGGATTACAGTAGTGACCTTTTCTCTTGTATGATCCCATGTTACTGAATTTAGGGCCCAGGTGTATAATTCAGAATGATCTCATCTTGACCTCTGTCATTTAATTACATCTACATACTCAGGCGTGGTGGCAGGCACCTGTAGTCCCAGCTACTCAAGAGGCTGAGACAGAAGAATTGCTCATTGAACCTGGGAGGTGGAGGTTGCAGTGAGCTGAGATCGCGCCACTACACTCCAGCCTGGGTGACAGAGCAAAACTCCGTTTAAAAAAAAATCACATCTGCAAAGACCCCTTTTTTCCTAATAAGGTCCTAGTCACAGGTTCTGGGACATGGATGTCATCTTTTCAGGGGCCGACACCCAACTGACTACATCCTTCATGGTTCTGATGGCTTTCACCACCCCTTGCCGGCATGTTGTATATTAATTTCTTATTTGTATTTGTTCTCCTTGCCTGGACCTGGGCTGAAGGATCCAGAGGGGTAGGGACCACTTTCGTTGTATTTGTTGGTGTATTTGTATTGCTCAGGACATTGTAGGTACTCAGTAGATATTCGTTACGTGAATGAATGTGTGTTTTGTTTTGTTTTGTTTTGTTTTGTTTTGTTTTGTTTGAGACAGAGTCTCGCTTTGTCGCCAGGCACCAGGCTGGAGTGCAGTGGCGCGATCTCAGCTCACTGCAACCTCTGCCTCCTGGATTCAAGCAATTCTCCTGCCTCAGCCTCCTGGGTAGCTGGGACTACAGGGGCACACCACCATGCCCAGCTAATTTTTTTGTATTTTTAGTAGAGACAGGGTTTCACCATGTTGGCTAGGATGATCTTGATCTCTTGACCTCGTGATCCGCCCGCTTCGGCCTCCCAAAGGGCTGGGATTACAGGCTTGAGCCACCGAGCCTGGCCTGTTTTTGTTTTTGAGACAGAGCCTCACTCTGTTGCCCAGGCTGGAGTACAGCGGTGTGATCTTGGCTCACTTCAACCTCCACCTCCTGGGTTCAAGCTATTCTCCTGTCTCAGCCTCTCAAGTAGCTGGGACTACAGGCATGCACCACTATGCCTGGCAAATTTTTGGGTACTTTTTTTTTTTGAGACAGAGTTTCGCTCTTGTTGCCCAGGCTGGAGTGCAATGACGGAAGCTCTGCTCACTGTGACCTCTGCCTCCCAGGTTCAAGTGATTCTCTTGCCTCAGCCTCCTAGGTAGCTGGAATTACAGGCATTTGCCACCATGCCCGGCTAATTTTTGTATTTTTTAGTAGAGACGGGGTTTCTCCATGTCGATCAGGCTGGTCTTGAACTCCTGATCTCAGGTGATCTGCCTGCTTCAGCCTCCCAAGTACTGGGATTACAGGCATGAGCTTCCGCACCTGGCATATTTTTGTGCTTTTACTGGAGACCGGGTTACACCGTGTTGGCCAGGCTGGTCTTGAACTCCTGACCACAAGCGATCTCCGTGCCTCAGCCTCCCAAAGTCTGGGGTTACAGGTGTGAGCCACCTCGCCCAGCAAATGTGTGTTTGCTGCTCCATTTCCCTGTGTGTTTCTTGCCTGTCTTGTGTGTATCTTTGTGTCTGGGGCTGTACTGCCCTGTGCTGCCCCGACCAAGCCATCTCTGCCCACAGGTGCCCACCCGGCTGGGTGGGTGAGCGGTGTCAGCTGGAGGACCCTTGTCACTCAGGCCCCTGTGCTGGTCGTGGTGTCTGCCAGAGTTCAGTGGTGGCTGGCACTGCCCGATTCTCATGCCGGTGCCCCCGTGGCTTCCGAGGTGAGATGGGAAGAGTCTGGAGGGGAGCGAGAGGCAGGCTGGGGTGTGGTCAGTCCCAAGCTCACCCTGTCCCTGTCCCTCCAGGCCCTGACTGCTCCCTGCCAGATCCCTGCCTCAGCAGCCCTTGTGCCCATGGTGCCCGCTGCTCAGTGGGGCCCGATGGACGCTTCCTCTGCTCCTGCCCACCTGGGTACCAGGGCCGCAGCTGCCGAAGTGACGTGGATGAGTGCCGGGTGGGTGGGCCCTGCCGCCATGGTGGCACCTGCCTCAACACGCCTGGCTCCTTCCGCTGCCAGTGTCCAGCTGGCTACACGGGGTCACTATGTGAGAACCCCATAGTGCCCTGTGCGCCCTCGCCATGCCGTAACGGGGGCACCTGCAGGCAGAGTGGTGACTTCACTTACGACTGTGCCTGTCTTCCTGGTGAGTGAGCCCTACTCAGGGGAGGCAGAGGGGTGGGCATGGGGACAGCAGAGCAGCCTTGTGGTGACCATCCTTGCCCCCTTCCCTGCTAGGGTTTGAGGGTCAGAATTGTGAAGTGAACATGGATGACTGTCCAGGGCACCAATGTCTCAACGGCGGGACATGTGTGGATGGTGTCAACACCTACAACTGCCAGTGCCCTCCTGAGTGGACAGGTGCGGACTGGTGCCATGGGGGGCAGGGAGACAGGCCTCGGGTGGGCATGTGCTGGGTAGCTGGACTGCTGCATCTGTGTGCCACAGGCCAGTTCTGCACGGAGGACGTGGACGAGTGTCAGCTGCAGCCCAATGCCTGCCACAATGGGGGCACCTGCTTCAACACACTGGGTGGCCACAGTTGCGTGTGTGTCAATGGCTGGACAGGCGAGAGCTGCAGTCAGAATATCGATGACTGTGCCACAGCCGTGTGCTTCCACGGGGCCACCTGCCATGATCGCGTGGCTTCTTTCTACTGTGCCTGCCCCATGGGCAAGACTGGTGAGTGGCCGTTTACCTTGCAGGGAGCAGGGAGCCATGGATGGTTTTTAATGGGGGCAAATAAGAGGGCTGACTTGAGGGTTAGAAAGATTATGGTAGGCTGGTGCGGTGGCTCATGCCTGTTATCATAGCATTTTGGGAGGCTAAGGTGGGTGGATCATTGAGGTCAGGAGTTGGAGACCAGCCTGGTCAACATGGTGAAACCCCATCTCTACTGAAAACACAAAAATTAGCTGGGTGTGGTGGTGCAGACCTGTAATCCCAGTTTCTTGGGAGGCTGAGGCAGAAGAATCACTGGGCCTCAGAAGGTAGAGGTTGCAGTGAGCTGAGACAGCACCACTGCACTCCAGCCTTGTGACAAAGTAAGACTCTGTCTCAAAAAAAAAAAAAAAAGATTAAGTGGCCAGGCAAGGTGGCCCACGCTTGTAATCCCAGCACTTTGTGGATCACAAGGTCAGGAGTTTGAGAGCAGCCAGGCCAATATGGTGAAATGCCATCTTTACTAAAAATACAAAAATTAGGCAACAGAGCGAGACTCTGTGTTGGAAATAGATGCTTGATGCCACAAAGAAAAATCAGCACTGAGACAAAGGATCTTTCAGCAACACAATTTTTACTTCCTAGACTGCAGGTACTCTCGTGGCACGATGGCTAGCAAGGGTACCCTTCCTGCAGTCCAGGAAGTAAAAATTGTGTTGCTGAAAGATCCTTTGTCTCAGTGCTAATTTTTCTTTGCGGCACCGAGCATCTATTTCCAACATTCCGTCTGCTAGGCTGGGCACAGTAGCTCATGCCTGTAATCCCATTTTGGGAGGCCAAAATGGGAGAATTGCTTGGGCCCAGGACTTTGAGACCAGCCTGGGCAACATAGTGAGACCTCTTTTCTTCAAAAACTTGGTAGGCTGGGTGTGGTGGCTCACATCTATAACCCCAACACTTTGGAATCTCCAGGCGGGTGGATTGCTTGAGCACAGCAGTTTGAGACCAGCGTGGCCAACGTGGCAAAACCCTGTCTCTACCAAAAATACAAAAAATTAGCTGGAAATGGTAGCGCATGCCTGTAGTCCCAACTACTCTGGATGCTGAGGTGGGAGGATGGCTTGAACCCAGAAGGTGGAGGTTGCAGTAAGCTGAGATCGAGCCATTGCACTCCAGCCTGGAAGACAGTGTAAGACCCTGTCTAAAGAAAAGAAATTAAAAAAACAAGATTATGCCGGAGGCGGGTTTAGAGGTGAAGTGTAAGCCTGGGAGAGACTTGGGGAGGAGGCTGACATTGCACTGAGGCATGGCTCAGGGCAGAAACCATTGGAATGGGGAACTCCTGGGCGTTCCCTTTGGAAGTGGCAAAGATCAGAGAACACGTTTAGGAGAGGAACGTGGAAATGTAAAGAAGGCATACCTAGAAAAGGGTATTATAGAAGCAAAGGCTGGAGGGTAGGACCCTTTTGTAATCAGAAAGAGAGCCAATAGGTTTTAAAACAATATATGGATGTAGGCTGGGCACAGTGGCTCATGCCTGTAATCCCAGCACTTTGTGAGGACAAGGCAGGCAGATCACCAGAGGTCAGGAGTTCAAGACCAGCCTGGCCAACATAGTGAAACCCCGTCTCTACTAAAATATAAAAAAATTAGCCGGGCATGGTGATGCATGCCTGTAGTGTCAGCTACTTGAGAGGCTAAGGCAGGGGAATCACTTAAACCCAGGAGGTATAGATTGCAGTGAGCCGAGATTGAATCACTGCACTCCAGCCTGGCTATAGAGTGAGACTCTGTCTCAAAAAAATAAAAACCGAAACCAAACCAAAACAAAAAACAATATGTGGATGTTTGCAATTTATTTTATTTTATTATTATTTTTTGAGATGGAATCTTACTTTGTCATCCAGGCTACAGTGCAGTGGCACAATCTCGGATCACTGCAGCCTCGACCTCCTGGACTTGTGATCCTCCCACCTCAGTCCCCCAAGTAGCTGGGATTATAGGCCTGCGCCACAATGCCTGGCTACGTTTTGTATTTTTTGTAGAGATGGGGTCTTGCTATGTTGCCCAGGCTGGTCTTGAACTCCTGATCTCAAGTGATCCACCCACCTTGGCCTTCCAAAGTGCTAGGATTATAGGTGTGAGCCACTGTGCCCGGTCTGCAATTCATTTTTAAATGGTTTAGAAAAAAAGATTGGTGGATTAAGCTAACAATAGTTGAATCTAGGTGGTGGGTATATGAATGGTCAACTTTTCTGTGTTTGATAGTTCTCATAATAAATGGATAAAAAAGGCAGCTACTAAATACTCTTTAGGTTTAATAAAAACAACAACAGGCCGGTCGTGATGGTTCACACCTGTAATCCCAGCACTTTGGGAGTCCGAGGAGGGGCGGATCACCTTAGGTCAGGAGTTCAGCACCAGCCTCGCTAACATGGTGAAAAGCCGTTTTACTAAAAACACAAAAAATTAGCCGTGTGTGGTGGCGCTCGTCTGTAATCCCAGGTACTTGGGAGGCTGAGACAGGAGAATCGCATGAACCTGGAAGGTGGTGGTTGCAGTGAGCCGAGATCGCGCCATTGCACTCCAGCTTGGGCAACAAGAGCGAAAACTCCGTCTCAAAAAAAAAAAAAAATCCACATAGAAAACCAAAAAAAACACAAAACAATGTGCTAGGGGTGTGGGCCTTTTGGGCAGAGCAGGAAGGTCTGCCTATGATGTCTGCCTACCACTTCCCAGGCCTCCTGTGTCACCTGGATGACGCCTGTGTCAGCAACCCCTGTCATGAGGATGCTATCTGTGACACGAATCCGGTGAACGGGCGGGCCATTTGCACCTGTCCGCCCGGCTTCACGGGCGGGGCATGTGACCAGGATGTGGACGAGTGCTCTATTGGTGAGAGGAGCTCCATCATCTGGGAATGGGCTGGGAAAGGGGAGAGGAGGAGGTCCCGGCCAGCCACGCCCACACCAAACGTGCTCCATCGCGCAGGCGCCAACCCCTGCGAGCACTTGGGCAGGTGCGTGAACACGCAGGGCTCCTTCCTGTGCCAGTGCGGCCGTGGCTACACCGGACCTCGCTGTGAGACCGATGTCAACGAATGTCTGTCGGGGCCCTGCCGCAACCAGGCCACGTGCCTCGACCGCATCGGCCAGTTCACCTGTATCTGTATGGCAGGTGGGTGGTGGGCGTGGCCTGGGGGGGTCCTGAGGCAGGGGGCGGGGCCACAGAAGCCCGCGGATGGGGAGGGGAGAGGAATGGGGTGGAAGTGGGTTTGGAGTGCGACCCTTAGAGACTGAAGCCTGTAAGGAGGTGGGGTCAGGACCAGAACGGAATCCTGTGTGAGGCTGGGGACGTGGTCAAGTGGAGTCAGTAGAACCTCAGGTGGGCTGCCTACCACCTGAGTAATATTCTGGGCCTAAGGACCCACTCAGGAAGGGCCTGGGGATAGAGAAGCAGGGTCGGGGCTGCTGTGTGGTCAAGGTGAAGCCTGCAGACAGTCTTGCAGTAAACCTGGGCACAAGGCTATGGGGGCACTGGGGCTGGGGGCAGGGTACTGGGGAAAGGGCTTAGTCTGAGGACTGGGGAGAGAAGGAGGGGTTTGAAGGCAAGGTCTCGACAGTTTCCCATGAGCCTTGGGCCATTTGGGACCACAGCTGGGTAACAGTCCAGCCTGTGGCTGAAAATTAAGGTTGGGCTGGGGGCGTGGGGGTGGGGACTAAGGGTCGGGGGATTTGTCTATGAGTGGGAAGGGAAGTACCTCCTTCCTTGCACTCTGTTTACACCATGGGGTAGCCCCCACTTTCCTAAGCCCGGTTCCCTGCCCCCAGGCTTCACAGGAACCTATTGCGAGGTGGACACCGACGAGTGTCAGAGTAGCCCCTGTGTCAATGGTGGGGTCTGCAAGGACCGAGTCAACGGCTTCACCTGCACCTGCCCCTCGGGTGAGGACCTCGGGAGAGGGAGCCTGAAAAACATGTTTGGGAAGGAGCGAAAACTCCAGGGTGGGAACCTATAAAACCAAGTTAGCGGATAACTTGTAATAGAAACCATATGTTATGAAGCACGCGGAAGTTAATGTAAATCCAAGTAAATGGGTTTTTCCACCCAAACAAGGCGGGGCTGGTGAGGGGTGTACTGCTCTTGCCCTTTCTGGGCCTCTGCTCATCCCACTCCCCACCCCAGGTTTCAGCGGCTCCACGTGTCAGCTGGACGTGGACGAATGCGCCAGCACGCCCTGCAGGAATGGCGCCAAGTGCGTGGACCAGCCTGATGGCTACGAGTGTCGCTGTGCCGAGGGTGAGACGGGCCGACGACAGTCCGACAAGAATCCGGAGGCGGCACTTGTGGGGGACAGGGCCAATAACAGCCTTGGGGAGAGCTTGGGGACAGGATTGTAGCAAGGCAGGACCCAATGACAGAGTTGGGGGGTGGAGCCCATAGTGTGTATAGACTGACAAAAGCCTAGGTGTGCGGCCAAAGAGTTGGAGCACAGGGTGCGTGTAACTGAATGGGAGGGCCCAGTACCTTACCCTGGCACCTGCCATGTGCTCCCATCTCCAATGGAGGGTGGGGCAGAAACAGGGCTGGAGGTAGGGCCACAGCTAGGGGTGGGATTTAACTGTGGGAGGGTCTTGGCCAGGGGCAAATTCTGGAGCTTGTAGCGGGGATGGAGTAGAGGCAAGTAGGGGGTGGGGCCTGTATTGAGCCGGACTCCTGACAGCTTGATTGGCAGGGCCTTAGATAGAGCTGAACCAGGATTTGTCCAAGGCCTCACCTGTGGGCAGGCCCCTGGCAAGTGGGCGGAACCTGACCCTCTCGGTCCCCCATCCCCCCCCACAACCCCTCGCAGGCTTTGAGGGGACGCTGTGTGAACGCAACGTGGACGACTGCTCCCCTGATCCGTGCCACCACGGTCGCTGCGTGGATGGCATCGCCAGCTTCACATGTGCCTGTGCCCCTGGCTACACGGGCACACGCTGCGAGAGCCAGGTGGACGAGTGCCGCAGCCAGCCCTGCCGCCATGGGGGCAAATGCCTAGACCTGGTGGACAAGTACCTCTGCCGCTGCCCTTCTGGGACCACAGGTGGGAATGGGGGCTGGGGCAGAAACAGCACACCTGGAGGGGCACAGAGGGTTTGGGAAGGGTGCATGTAGTGGGGCACAGTGGCTGCCACTCGATGTCATGTTCCTGACCTCCAGGTGTGAACTGCGAAGTGAACATTGACGACTGTGCCAGTAACCCCTGCACCTTTGGAGTCTGCCGTGATGGTATCAACCGCTATGACTGTGTCTGCCAGCCTGGCTTCACAGGTGGGCAGGTGGCTGCCGTGCAGAGGGTGTCCTTAGGTCGAGGGTGAAGTCATTCGTCTCTGTGGGCTTGTTTTGCCTTGATCTGTGCAGATTCTTGTCCAGTGAGGTTGTCCATACTTTGCCCTGAAGTTGTGCTCTCTCACTGGCGTAAGGTTGTTTCAAGATCATTCTGGAGGCCAGGCCGGTGGCTCACGCCTGTAATCTCAGCACTCTGGGAGGCCTAGGCAGGTGGATCACTTGAGGTCAGGAGTTCAAGATCAGCCTGGTCAACATGGTAAAACCCCATCTCTACTAAAAATACAAAAATTAGCTGGATGTGGTGGTGCTCGCTTGTAGTCCCAGCTACTAGGGAGGCTGAGGCAGGAGAATTGCTTGAACTGAGGAGGTGGAGGTTACAGAGAGCCAAGATCAAGCCGCTGCACTCCAGCCTGGGCAACAGAGAGAGTGAGGCTTTGTCTCAAAAAAAAAAAAAAAATTTTTTTTCTGGAACATAAAGGAATGTGACTGAGTTATCTCTGAATGGGGCTAAAGTAATAGTTGATGGAAATGCAAACGTGTCTGGAACGGCACGTCTGCTGGGGACTCTTGGCCAGCAAGAGGGTCCCAACACCTGGAAGAGAGAGTGCACGGAAAAAAGAAAGACAGACAGATGGGGTCTGGAGGACTGAATAGGCAATGCCTAGACAGCGATTTTATTTGTGCATAGGGTCCCAATATATACTGTCAGCTTTCAGCAGCTGACGTCAATCCACATTGTTAATTCTATACAATAAAGGGGAACAAAAATTTACAACATAGAAGGTCGGGGGTAGAAGATAAAAATACCAGTAAACAAAAGGAGTACTTAATCAGGGGCCATAAAAGTGAACATGAGAATCACAAAACAAGCAGATGATTTTCTTATCTATAGAGCAAGGATTTACATTTGGAAAGGGGACATTCCTTAAAGGTCAGAAGGAATCACAAATCTTCAAAGGCAACAGTCTCCAAGAGTCACATGAATGGCCACAGGGCCTAAGTAGTCCTCAGTAACCAGAGTCATAAAACTAGCCCAGAACAGGATTTAAGATAAAACACAATGTCAAGTAAAACCACACAGCCATCACCAAGCCATTGTGTCAGCATCAGGGAGTCTAAAATAACTTCAACAGAATCATCCATTTTTAGTTCCTGCTTCCCCGTAGCTCGACTGCCTCCAGAAGGGGGAAATGTGTCTGGGCTCAAGCTCACATCATGGCAGAGGCACGGTCAAAAGGCCTCTACGCTGGAGCGATCCCCACACAAACGACTTTGCTATGTGTGTTGGCTCATGTCTGTAATCCCAGCACTTTGGGAGGTTGAGGCATAAGGATCATTTGATCCCAGGAGTTCCAGATCAGCCTGGGCAACATAATGAAACCCTGTCTCTACAAAAAAATAAACATATTCCCAAAGCCAGATTAGTCATTAAGTAAATAAACACACACACATACACACACACACACACACACACACGTACAGACACACACTTAGGCGGGCTTGTTGGTGCCCATATATAGTCCCAGCCACTTGGGAGGCTGAGGTGGGAGGATCACTTGACGCCAGGAGGTAGAGGCTGTGGTGAGGTATGATCACGCCACTGCAGGGCGACAGAATGATATCCTATCTCAAAAAATCAGAAGAAAATAATAAGAAGGGGACTTCATGGAAGTTTGGGGACCAGGATGATCTGGGGCAAGGCAGCTCTTGGTTGAGGAGGTGGGTGTCCTAATTTGCACAAGAGCTGATGCCTTATGAAAAAGAGGTTGTCCTTGCTCCGGGGTGTGGGTGTCCTAAGTGGGATCAGGTCGGCTCTCCCTGGTTGTCCTTGCCGCCTTTGTTCTGAGATGAGATTGCTTGTATGCTCCCCAGGGCCCCTTTGTAACGTGGAGATCAATGAGTGTGCTTCCAGCCCCTGCGGCGAGGGAGGTTCCTGCGTGGATGGGGAAAACGGCTTCCGCTGCCTCTGCCCACCCGGCTCCTTGCCCCCACTCTGCCTCCCCCCGAGCCATCCCTGTGCCCATGAGCCCTGCAGTCACGGCATCTGCTATGATGCACCTGGCGGGTGAGGGCCCTTCTCAGCCTCGGACACTGCCCCCTCTCCCTGGCCCACCTGCCCACCCTGACTACCCTCCCCTGCCAGGTTCCGCTGTGTATGTGAGCCTGGCTGGAGTGGCCCCCGCTGCAGCCAGAGCCTGGCCCGAGATGCCTGTGAGTCCCAGCCCTGCCGGGCTGGCGGGACATGCAGCAGCGATGGAACGGGCTTCCACTGCACCTGTCCCCCTGGTGTTCAGGGTGTGTACCTCACCTTCCCTCTGTGGCCCCACCAACATCATTGTCCTCTCATCTCCCTTCTCTACCCTCTCCTCCCCATACACTGGCTTCTTTTTTGCTTTCTATCATTTCCCTCCAGGAGCTTGGGAAGTGGGTATCAAGGTGAGGACCCTGGAGGGAGATGGGATCGGGGTGTCCCTTAAGGCGATCTCACTCTGCTTCCCTCTCTTCGATGCCCCACAGGACGTCAGTGTGAGCTCCTCTCCCCCTGCACCCCAAACCCCTGTGAGCATGGGGGCCGCTGTGAATCTGCCCCTGGCCAGCTGGCTGTCTGCTCCTGCCCCCAGGGCTGGCAAGGTATGCTGCCTGCTTCTCTCCCCTCCTCCTCTCCATCTCCTTTGCCCCCTGCCCTATCCTGGATGATGCTGGAGATCCAGAGGGGGTCCTACTCCCAGCCCTGCCTTTGAGAGGGGCTTCCTGGCCAGGTGCAGTGGCTCATGCCTGTAATCCCAGCACTTTGGGAGGCCGAGGCGGGCGGATCACCTGAGGTCGAGAGTTCGAGACCAGCCTGACCAACATGGAGAAACCCTCTCTCTGCTAAAAATACGAAATTAGCCGGGCGTGGTGGCGCATGGCTATAATCCCAGCTACTCAGGGGACTGAGGCAGGAGAATCACTTGAACCCGGGAGGTGGAGGTTGTGGTGAGCCAAGATCGTGCCATTGCACTCCAATCTGGGCAAGAAGAGGGAAACTCTGTCTCAAAAAAAAAAAAAAAAAAAAAAAAAAAAAGAGAGGCTTTCTTCTGGGAAGGACAGAGCTGGACACAGATACTTGCAACCAGTATGAGTCAGCCCTGGGAAGAGGAAGGGAGATGGGGCAAGAGATGCTGGAACTCGAGTGGGGTTTTGGGTACAGCTTCCTGAAGGAGCAGACCTCATAGTATGTATTTGCCACCTCCTGAGACAGGGAGACGACCCTTCTGAAACTGCATTTGCAAAATTGCTCAGACTGGAATGACAGCATGCTTTATTTTATCTTCATTCATCTCAGCCTGCAGGTTCTTCCTGAGCCCCAGGTCCCCAAGACATTGCCCTGTACCCTCTAATCCTAAATGTAATCTTGCTCCCCACCCCCAGGTCCACGATGCCAGCAGGATGTGGATGAGTGTGCTAGCCCCTCACCCTGCGGCTCTCATGGTATCTGCACCAACCTGGCAGGGGGTTTCAGCTGCACCTGCCATGGAGGGTACACTGGCCCTTCCTGCGATCAGAACATCAATGACTGTGACCCCAGTGAGTGCACGGGAGCTCTTGGGGGTGCTGCTCTGGGGAACACAGGCCTTCAGCTTGAACCATGTGCCTGTCACTGTGCTGTCATTTCATCTTCACACTTCTCTTACTTTTCCCATTTTATTCACGTGGAAATCGAGGCCCAAGGAGGTTGGGTGACTTGCCTACGGCCATGGAATGAGTTAGGGGATGAGTTGGGCTTGGAGCCTTGGAGTCTGTGTACTTCCTCTCTTTTGTTGTTTTTTTTTTTTTTGAGATTGGGTCTTAGCTCTGTCACTGGAGTACAGTGGTGCGATCATGGCTCACTGTAACCTCTGCCCTCCAGGCTCAGGTGCTGCAGCCTCCCCAGTGACTGGGACTATAGGCATGCACCACCACGCCCAGCTTTTATATATATATACATTTTTTTTTTTGAGATGGAGTCTCACTCTGTTGCCCAGGCTGGAACATAGTGGTGTGATCTCGGCTCACTGCAACTTCTACCTCCTGGGTTCATGTGATTCTCCTGCCTCAGCCTCCTGAGTAGCTGGGATTATAGGCATGCGCCACCATGCCCAGCTAATTTTTGTATTTTTAGTAGAGATGGGGTTTTACCATGTTGGCCAGGCTGGTCTCGATCTATTGACCTCATGATCTGCCCATCTTGGCCTCCCAAAGTGCTGGGATTACAGGTGTGAGCTACTGCGCCTGGCCTATTTTATATTTTTTTATAGAGATGGGGTTTTGCCATGTTGCCCACGGTGGTCTCGAGTTCCTGGACTCAAGCAATCTACCTGCCTCCATCTCCCAAAGTGTTGGGATTACAGGCATAAGCCATCACCCCCGGCCTGAGTTAGTATTGTGCGCAAAGTATGAGATAAAAGGCTCTCACAGAGGGTTCTCCAGGAGCGCTGCCCAATAGACAAATAACACAAGCCACATATGCAATTTTAAATTTTCTAGTAGCCACATTAAAAATAAACAGGAGATATTAAATTTAATATTTAATACTTATTTATTATTTATTCAGAGTGAGACTCTTTCTCCCAGGCTGGAGTGCAGTGGTGCGATCACGGCTCAGTGCAGCATCGAACTCCTGGGCTGAGGCAACCCTCCTGCCTTAACCTTCTGAGTAGCTGGGATTACAGGCACTCATTACCATGCCCAGCTGATTTTATATTAATTTTGTAGAGATGAAGCTCTCACTATGCTGTCTAGGCTGGTCTCAAACTCCCGGCCTCAAGCCATCCTCCTGCCTTGGCCTCCCAGAGTGCTGCCACTGTGCCTGGCCAAATTTAATATGTTTAAATTTAATTTATTAAATGTATATAACCTATTTTATTTAACCCAATGTATTAAAATATCATTTTAACATATAATCAATATAAAAATTGTTAATGAGATCTTTTACATTTTTTCCTTTTTTTTTCTTTTTGAGACAATGTCTTACTCTGTCACCCAGGCTGGAGTGCAGTAGTGTGATCATGACTCACTGCAGCTTTGACCTCCCAGGCTCAAGTGATCCTCCCATCTCAGCCTCCCGAGTAGCTGGGACTATAGGCGTGCACCACCACGCTCAGCTAATTTTTGTATTTTGGGTAGAAATGGGGTCTTGATATATTGCCCAGGTTGGTCTCAAACGCCGGAGCTCAAATGATCTGCCCACCTTGACCTCCCAAAATGCTAGGATTACAAGTGTGTGCCACCATGCCCAGCCTATTTTTTTCATACGAAATCTGAAATCCAGTGTGTGTTTTACATTTGTAGCACATCTTCATTTAGTCACAATTTAGTCACAATTTCTTTTTTTTTTTTATTGGAGATAGTTTTGCTTTTGTTGTCCAGTCTAGAGTGCAATGGTGCAATCTCGGCTCACTGCAACCTTCGCCTCCCGGGTTCAAGCAATTCTCCTACCTCAGCCTCTTGAGTAGCTGATATTACAGGCATGTACCACCATGCCTGGCTAATTTTTTGTATTTTTAGTAGAGATGGGGTTTCTTCATGTTGGTCAGGCTTGTCTCGAACTCCTGACCTCAGGTGATGTGCCTGCCTCAGCCTCCCAAAATGTGGGATTACAGGTGTGAGCCACTGCGCCTGGCCTTTCCTTTTTTTTCTTGCACTGTCTCCTGGACTGGAGTGCAGTGGCGTGATCTCAGCTCACTGCAACCTCCGCCTCCCAGGTTCAAGGGATTCTCCTGCCTCAGCCTCCAGAGTAGTTGGGATTACAGGCGCCCGCCACCACGCCCAGCTAATTTTTCTTTTCGTATTTTTATTACAGACAGGGTTTCACTATGTTGGCCAGGCTAGTCTCGAACGCCTGACCTTGTGATCCACCCACCTCAGCCTCCCAAAGTGCTGGGATTACAGACATGAGTCACTGCACCCGGCCACACAATTTCAAGGACTCAGTAGCCACGTGTGGCTAGTGGCCATTGTTCTTGGCCTGTCCTGAGCACAGGAATTAGATCAGGCACAATTAGCAGCATTTGCTTGGCAGCTTAAAGAGACCTTTTGGTTCTCCCAACACCTGCCCCTTGCCGTACAGGTGAGGTTTCCAGATAAAGGAGGGGACGAGGCCACAGAAGGGGATGGATTTAGATTCATTCCTCTGACCAAATGCACCCCCTCCCAGTTGAACCTGGTTTCCTCCTGAATTCTTCGCAATCCAAGGCATATCCCAGTCAGACTGGGCTAATGGGGGCAAGGTAGACTGCTTTCCTCTTGCCCGCAGACCCATGCCTGAACGGAGGCTTGTGCCAAGACGGCGTGGGTTCCTTTTCGTGCTCCTGCCTCCCTGGTTTTGCCGGCCCACGTTGCACCCGTGACGTGGATGAGTGCCTGAGCAGCCCCTGCGGCCCAGGTACCTGCACCGACCACGTGGCCTCCTTCACCTGCACCTGCCCACCTGGCTATGGAGGCTTCCACTGCGAGCAGGACCTGCCAGACTGCAGCCCCAGGTAGGCGGGGCCTCTGCTTGGAGCGCAGGGACTCTGGCTTGGGATGGGGGCCTGGGATGAAGTGGAGAGAGCAAGGACTAGCGGAAGTCCTCAACTTGGGACCCACTTAGGACTCTGAGGACTGGTGGGGCAGGGCCAGGGAAGGAGCAGGGTGTCTGTTTCGGAGGTCACCTTGGAGTCTCTGGTGCCTGAGAGGGCATAGCCTTCAGCTTAGGGCTGAAGTCCCTGGTGAATTGGATGGAGCTAAGGGACTTGGTTGGCTTCTGCTGGGGCTGCAGCTTCTTGCGGAGATAAGGGTCAGGGAGTGGGACGTCCCGTCCGGAGCGCAACCCAGGACTCAGGAAGGAGGGCGGGGCCTGCGAGGGGGCGGAGCCTGATTCTCTCTCCCACTCCTTCACCTCCAGCTCCTGCTTCAATGGCGGGACCTGTGTGGACGGTGTGAACTCGTTCAGCTGCCTGTGCCGTCCCGGCTACACAGGAGCCCACTGCCAACATGAGGCAGATCCCTGCCTCTCGCGGCCCTGCCTGCACGGGGGCGTCTGCAGCGCCGCCCATCCTGGCTTCCGCTGCACCTGCCCCGAGAGCTTCACGGGCCCCCAGTGCCAGGTGAGCGGAGTTACTGGGGACCTGGGGGAGGAGGCTGACCGGGATCCTAGGAGGGAGAAGCTAAGTCCGGGCACAGCTACCACAGACTCCCCCCCACCCCCCAGTACTGACTCTGAGTGCTTCCCCTCCAGAAGCTGGTGGACTGGTGCAGCCGGGAGCCTTGTCAAAACGGGGGTCGCTGCGTCCAGACTGGGGCCTATTGCCTTTGTCCCTCAGGATGGAGTGGCCGCCTCTGTGACATTCGAAGCCTGCCCTGCAGGGAGGCCGCAGCCCAGATCGGTGAGGGGGAGCACGCCACGGGGCGTGTGGGGCTCCACGAGGGGGCTCGTGCACGTACCTCCTGCTAGTATGAGCTGAATGGGGTGCCATAGAGCCTATGGGGCATGATGGGTTGTGTAGCTGAGTGTTGTGGGTGTGTGAGCATGAGACAACTGACCAGGGTGGTGTGTGTGTTGTTACCGTGAGACAGCAGGGTTGGTGTGTGTGCCGCAGGTTGTGACCGAGCTGCTGTGAGCATCGAAGGCATGTATGTGTTTGTCAATGATGAGACCTTTCCTGCTAGGGGGATATGTGAGAACTTGATGGAGTGTGGGTGTGATCCTGGGGACTCATTCCAGCAAGGATGTTGAATGATGTGTATGATGGAGGCAGAAGGGGGATGTATGGGGTCACCGCTGTTCCTGTGCCACTCTCCTCTTTGCAGGGGTGCGGCCAGAGCAGCTGTGTCAGGCGGGTGGGCAGTGTGTGGACGAAGACAGCTCCCACTACTGCGTGTGCCCAGAGGGCCGTACTGGTAGCCACTGTGAGCTGGAGGTGGACCCCTGCTTGGCCCAGCCCTGCCAGCATGGGGGTACCTGCCGTGGCTACATGGGGGGCTATGTGTGTGAGGTAAGGGGGTGCCCCCCAGGAGAGGGAAGAGGTGGTGGGCATGCCTGGGTGTGTCTGGGCACACATTTCTGTGCATCTGTGGCTTGTTATGGGCATGTCTCTAGATGTGTCTGAGTTTTTGCTTTTGGGACTCTTTGTATATCTATGGGTGTCACTGCGGGTAGATCTGGTGTGTTGGATTTTTTTTTTTTTTTTTTGAGTCAAGGTCTCACTCTGTCACCCAGGCTGGAGTGTAGTGGTGCAATCTCAGCTCACTGCAACCTTTGCCTCCCGGGTTCAGGTGATTCTCCTGCCTCAGCTTCCCAAATAGCTGGGATTACAGGTGCCTGCCAGCACACCCAGCTAATTTTTGTATTTTTAGTAGAGAAAGGGTTTCACCATGTTGGCCAGGCTGGTCTCAAACTCCTGACGTCAGGTGATCTGCCCACCTCGGCCTCCCAAAGTGCTGAGGTTAGAGGTGTGAGCCACCGTGCCCAGCCTGGGGTGTTTTTCTCTCTGAACCTCCGTCCAGTTGTTTCCTGGGCATATCTGTGTGTGTTTGACTGTGCACCTCTGGTTGTGTATGTGTTAAAGATGTCTAGGTGTTTTCCTTCTCTCTCTCTCTCTCATTCCTTCCTTCCTTCTTTCCATTTCCAACAGGATCTTGCTCTGTCACCCAGGCTGGAGTGCGGTAGTATGATCATAGCTCACTTGTAGCCTCAAACTTCTGGGCTCAAGTGCTCCTCCTGCCTCAGCCTCCTGAGTAGCTGGGACTACAGGCATGTGCCACTATGCCTGGCTATTATTATTATTTTTTGGAGAGATAGGGTCTGGTCTCGGGCTGAAGTGATCTTCCTGCCTCAGCCTCCCAAAGGGCTGGGATTACAGACATGAACCACTGCACCTAACCCTCTTTTACATATTTTTTTTTTTTAGAGAGGGTCTCACTTTGTTGCCCAGACTGAAGAGCAATGGTGTGATCATACCTTATTTGCAGCTTCAAACTCCTGGGCTCAAGTGATTCTTTCACCTAAGCCTCCTGAGTAGCTGGGTAGCTGGGACTACAGGTGTGCACCACTATGCCTGGCATGTGTGTGTGTGTGTGTCTGTGTGTGTGTGTGCGCCAGGCACATACCTATAGTCCCAGCTACTCGGGAGGCTGAGGCCGGAGGACCACTTGAGCCCAGAAGTTTGAGGCTGCAAGCAAGCTATGTCATACCACTGCACTCCAGCCTGGGCGACAGAGCAAGACTCTGTTGGAAAGAAAGGAAAGAAGGAAAGATATATATATCTCTTTATATATATATATGTGTATATATATATATACACACACACACACACACACACACACACACACACACATATATATATGTATGTATATATATATTCTTTTTTTTTTTTTATAGAGATGGGGGTCTTGCTATGTTGCCCAGGCTGGTTTCAAACTCCTGGCCTCAAATGATCCTCCCATCTTGGCCTCCCAAAGGGCTGGGATTACAGGTGTTAGCTACCACACCTGGGCTGGGGTGTTTTTTGGTATGTTTGCATGTGTGTCCCTCTGCACTGAGTGTGTCCGTGGCCCTATGTGTTTGGGTGTTTCCTTGCACTGACTCTGTCTCTGTGTATGTCCTGCACACTTGGCGTGTCTTTGTGTGCTGGGCATCTGTGTGTGTCCTTTTGTGCTGGGGTTGTGTCTTCATGGGTATGTCCAGGTGTGTCTGTGTCCCACTAAGCTGAGTGGGTCCCTCTCTTGCCCCACTGAAGTGTCTGCCTGGCTACAATGGTGACAACTGTGAGGACGACGTAGACGAGTGTGCCTCCCAGCCCTGCCAGCACGGGGGCTCCTGCATTGACCTTGTGGCCCGATATCTCTGCTCCTGTCCTCCAGGAACGCTGGGTACGCCAGGGCCAGGGTTGGGGGACAGGATGGGAGGCTGTCTTCATCCCGTCCTGACTACCCCCCCCATTTCTTCCCCCAGGCGTGCTCTGCGAGATTAATGAGGATGACTGTGGCCCAGGCCCACCCCTGGACTCAGGGCCCCGGTGCCTACACAATGGCACCTGCGTGGACCTGGTAGGCGGCTTCCGCTGCACCTGTCCCCCAGGATACACCGGTTTGCGCTGCGAGGCAGACATCAATGAGTGTCGCTCAGGTGCCTGCCACGCGGCACACACCCGGGACTGCCTGCAGGACCCAGGGGGCGGTTTCCGTTGTCTTTGCCATGCTGGCTTCTCAGGTAAGCGTTGGAGAAGGGGCTGGCCTGGGACCCTGCCTGTCATTCCCCCATTGTGGCTAATCTACATGCTCCTGCTTGCTCAGGTCCCCGCTGTCAGACTGTCTTGTCTCCCTGTGAGTCCCAGCCATGCCAGCATGGAGGCCAGTGCCGTCCTAGCCCGGGTCCAGGGAGTGGGTTGACCTTCACCTGCCACTGTGTCCAGGTAGGTGTGGGTGTCGGCCTCTGGAGGAGGAGTGGGGGCGTGGCCTCTGGAGGCGGAGTGGGGGCGTGGCCTCTAGGAGGAGGATGTGGCTTTAGGGGAGAGGTGGAGAGAGAAGGGAGTTTCTGGGAAATGCTGACATTTCCGCCGGGTGTGGTGGCTCACGCCTGTAATCCCAGCACTTTGGGAGGCCTGAGGCGGGTGGATCACTTGAGGCCAGGAGTTCGTGACCAGCCTGGGCAACATGGTGAAACCCCCGTCTCTACTAAAAATACAAAAATTAGCCGGGTGTGGTGGCAGGCGCCTGTAATTCCAGCTACTCGAGAGACTGAGGCAGGAGAATTGCTTGAACCTGGGAGGCGGAGGTTGCAGTGAGCCGAGATCGTGCCATTGCACTTCAGTCTGGGCAACAGGGTGACACTCCGTCTCAAATAACAAACAAAAAACAAAGACACAATAAAACCCCTCACATTTCCTGGAGGTTTGAAGGGAAAGGTGTTTGGGGGCGTGGCCTCCAGGGAGGGCGGGGCTTATTTGCCAGGTGGGGTCTCCGTTGTGGAAAGGGGAGAGGTTGGGTGGGACATGGGGAGGTTGGCGGGGGTCTCAACCTTCCTTAGTCTTGACCTCTTCTCTTCCCCCTCTCTCCCCTTGACTCTTCTTTTCCCCACTCTTCCGTTTCTTCTACTCCTTCCCTCTACTCCCCTCCCCCACTTTTTGTCCTCTCTCCCCAAACCCAACCCCCAGCCGTTCTGGGGTCCGCGGTGCGAGCGGGTGGCGCGGTCCTGCCGGGAGCTGCAGTGCCCGGTGGGCGTCCCATGCCAGCAGACACCCCGCGGGCCGCGCTGCGCCTGCCCCCCAGGGTTGTCGGGGCCCTCCTGCCGCAGCTTCCTGGGGTCGCCGCCGGGGGCCACCAACGCCAGCTGCGCGGCCGCCCCGTGTCTCCACGGGGGCTCCTGCCGCCCCGCGCCACTCGCTCCCTTCTTCCACTGCGCTTGCACGCCGGGCTGGACCGGACCGCGCTGCGAGGCGCCCGTCGCGGCACCCGAGGTCCCGGAGGAGCCGCGGTGCCCGCGCGCCGCCTGCCAGGCCAAGCGCGGGGACCAGCGCTGCGACCGCGAGTGCAACAGCCCTGGCTGCGGCTGGGACGGCGGCGACTGCTCGCTGAGCGTGGGCGACCCCTGGCGGCAGTGCGAGGCGCTGCAGTGCTGGCGCCTCTTCAACAACAGCCGCTGTGACCCCGCCTGCAGCTCGCCCGCCTGCCTCTACGACAACTTCGACTGCCACGCCGGTGGCCGGGAGCGCACTTGCAAGTGAGCCCATCCACCCGATCGATGCGTCTGTCCATGCATACATCCCAGTCTGCTTGTCCGTGGGCCATGCCTGTCTTTCTACCTGCCCATTCACTTGCCCTGTCTGTTTTTGTACTCCATCTGCCCATCTGTGCCCCATGTGTCCATCCGACCATCTGTCTGTTCATCCACGTGCCCTGCCTATCTTGTTTCTATCTGCCTATGCACTTCTGTGCCCTGTTTGTCCTTTTCTCCACCCAAGAATTCCTTTTTTTTTTTTTTTTTGAGAGGGAGTCTTGCTCTGTGGCCCAGACTAGAGGGCAGTGGTGCAATCTCGGCTCACTGCAACCTCTGCCTCCTGGGTTTAAGCAATTCTCCTGCCTCAGCCTCTGGAGTAGCTGGGATTATAGGCGTGAGCCACCGCGCCTGGCTGAATTCCTTTGTGTTTAGACAGGGTCTCACTCTGTGACCCAGGCTGGCATGCAGTGGCCTGATCTCAGCTCACTGCAACCTCCACCTCCCAGGCTCAAGTGATCCTCCCACCTCAGCCTCCTGAGGAGCTGGGATCACAGGTGCAAGCCACTGAGCCCAACTAACTTATGTACTTTTTGTAGAGATGGGGATTTGCCATGTTGTCCGGGCTGGTCTTGAACTCCTGAGCTCAAAGTGATCCACCCAGCTCAGCCTCTCAAGGCGCTGGGATTATGGGCCTGAGCCACCGAACCAGGCTAAGAATTCCTTTTATTCCTCTGTGTACCCAGCTGTCTTCCTGTATCCCCACTTGTCCATCCTTGGGCCAAATCTGTCCATCCATGCACTCTTTTTGCCCCTCTATATGGCTATTCATCTATCTGTGCATGCCCCTAACTCTCTCTGCCCCTTTTCTGCCCCTCTGTATGTCTGTCTTAGGCAGTCCTTCTGTCCATCCCTACACCCCGCCCCTTCTATTCCTCTGCATACCTCTCTGTCTGCTTGGAAGCCTCCATCCCCTTCATCTTCCCATCCTCATCTTCCCTGCTTTCCCCCTTACTCACTCTGCTCCAGCCACGCCGGCCTCTCTGCTGTTCCCCAGATACCCCAGGGCCTTTGCACAAGCTGTTCCTACTGCTTGGCTGTTCCCTTCCCCTACATGGCTCCTCTGTCACCTCCTTCAAGTCTTTGCTGAAATGGTAGTTTCATTTCACTTCAGTGGTGCATTCCTGTAGTCCCAGCTACTTGGAGGATCGCTTCATACCTTCTCAGTGAGCTCCTCTCTGGTTACCCTCAGCCCTTCCTCTGCTTTATTTTTCTCCTTAGCATTTAATTCCATCCAGCACTATGTGTGTGCATGTTTATATTTAGATTTTTTTGTTTTCTTTTTTGAGACAGGGTTTCTCTCCCGTTGCCCAGGCTGGAGTGCAGTGGTGTGATCTTGGCTCACTGCAACCTCCACCTCCTGGGATGAAGTGATTCTCCTGACTCAGCCTTCCAAGCAGCTGGGATTACAGGCACTGGCCACCGAGCCCGGCTGATTTTTGTATTTTCAGTAGAGGTGGGGTTTCATCATGTTGGCCAGGCTGGTCTTGAACTCATGACCTCAGGTGATATGCCCACCTCAGCATCCCAAAGTGCTGGGATTACAGGCATAAGCCACTGCCCCCAGCCTGCATTTTGATTTTATTGATGAGTGATGGAGATACTGTATATTTGGCTCATGTATCTCCTTTACTGTCTATCTTCATGGAGTGGAATGCCAGCGGCTGGGCGCGGTGGCTCACGCCTGTAATCCTAGCACTTTGGAAGGCCGAGGTGGGTGGATCACCTGAGGTCAGGAGTCCAAGACCAGCCTGGCCTTCACGGTGAAGCCCCATCTTAAAAAAAAAAAAGAAAAAAAAAAAAAGGAGTGGAATGCCAGCTGCACGTGGGCCAGGGTTTGTGGCTGAGCCTTATCCTTATGCTTGCAGCAGTGCCCAACATATGGCAGTCAGTCAGTTAGTACTTACTGATTAATTAATGGCCAGTGAGGCCAGGAGTGTGGTGCGGGCTTACAGTCCCAGCTACTTGGGAGACTGAGGAGGGAGGATCATTTGAGCCCAGGACTTTGAGACTGCAGAGAGCTATAATTGAACCACTGCACTCCAGCCTGGGTAACAGAGCAAGACCCTATTTCAACCAGTCAATTTAAAAAAAAGACAATTATCCAGGGCCAGGTGCGGTGGCTCACGCCTGTAATCGCAGCACTTTGGGAGGCCGAGGTGGGTGGATCACCTGAGGTCAGGAGTTCAACAGCAACCTGGCCAACATGGTGAAATCCCGTCTCTACTAAAAATACGAAAATTAGACAGGCGTGGTGGCACACGCCTGTAATCCTAGCTACTTGGGAGGCTGAGGCTGGAGATTTGCTGGAACCAGGAAGGCGGAGGCTGCAGTGAGTCAAGATCCCGCCACTGTACTCCAGCCTGGGCGGCAGAGTGAGACTCCGTCTCAAAAAAAAAAAAAAAAAAAAAAAAAATCCAATGAATGGCTAGATTTGCAGAAAGCCTCACATGGGCTCTTACATTCATTCCAGTCCCCTGTGCAAGCCTTGTCTGGAGTCTCTGTGCTCTACCGTGTGTGTGTGTGCATGGGATGGGGGATCATCTCCTCTGACCCCTGACCCCGCCCCTCTCTGCCTCACCCCGCCCCACCAGCCCGGTGTACGAGAAGTACTGCGCCGACCACTTTGCCGACGGCCGCTGCGATCAGGGCTGCAACACGGAGGAGTGCGGCTGGGATGGGCTGGATTGTGCCAGCGAGGTGCCGGCCCTGCTGGCCCGCGGCGTGCTGGTGCTCACAGTGCTGCTGCCGCCGGAGGAGCTGCTGCGTTCCAGCGCCGACTTTCTGCAGCGGCTCAGCGCCATCCTGCGCACCTCACTGCGCTTCCGCCTGGACGCGCACGGCCAGGCCATGGTCTTCCCTTACCACCGGCCCAGTCCTGACTCCGAACTCCGGGCCCGTCGGGAGCTGGCCCCCGAGGTGATCGGGTGAGTGACCCCACCTGGAAGAGCCATGGGGGCGGGGGAGAGGAGCGATGCCGTTGATCCAGGTCTTGTGTGTTTCATTTCACTTTGAGTCTTTACCCACTAGATGTCAGGAGCACCACCTCCTGACTGACAAGCAAAAAGTGTCTCCAGATTGAGCTAGTGCTTCTGTGGTAGAACTGCCCCGGTCTAGTGCTGGCTCCTGGGGAGGCAGGTGGCTAAATGGCTTGGCAGAGTGGCTAAGGGCATATGTAGGTTTTTTTCCTTCTTAAAGACATGGAAAATAGAGCCAGGTACAATGTTACATTCCTGTAGTCCCAGCTACTTGGAGGATCTCTGGAGCCCAGGAATTTGAATCCAGCCTGGACAACATAGCAAGACCTCGATCTCTCTTTTTTCTTCCTTCCTTCTTTCTTTCTTTTTCTTTCTTTTCTTTTTCTCTCTCTTTCTTTCTTCTTTCTTCTTTCTTGATGGAGTCTTGCTCTTTGTTGCCCAGGCTGGAGTACAATGGCGCAGTCTTGACTCACAGCAACCTCCACTTCCTGGGTTCAAACGATTCTCCTGCCTCAGCCTCCTGAGTAGCTGGAATTACAGGTGCCCACCACGTCTGGCTCATTTTTGTATTTTTAGTAGAGACGAGGTTTCACCATGTTGGCTAGGCTGGGAGACCTTGTCTCTTGAGAGAGAGAGAGAACAGCTGGAGAGATAAGGGTTGAATCAGGGCATGTGTTACTGGGATCCCAGTGAAGGAGGGAATTTGGAGAAAGCAAGGGTCTTTGGTTGGGTTCCTGGGTGCAGAGCTTGAGATAAGGGTTCAGATCCATGTGATGTATTGGGGTGGTCTCCCCAGAGAAAAGGAGTGAGGGAACAGAGTGGGGCAGGGGAGCAACTAAGGAAGGAGGTGGGCTCAGCTGGAGGCCCCAGTCTGATCCCATGGGGAGCCTTGGAGCATGAAAAGCACCTTGGAGTTGGTCCCATCTTGTGCTGCACTGTGCATCTCAGCCAGTTTCTGGCTGCTGGCTGCCCTAGGGGGTGTTGCCTCCCAAGTGAGGGAGTCCGCCTTTTGCTGAGGACAGTTCTGGATAGAAGGAGCAGCTGTCTATTAGAAGCACATGCTCACAGCAGCTGGGGGAGATAAGTGCACCAGCCTGGTAAAGGATCACATCCTCTAGGATGTGAGAGGAGAGTTACTAAGATGTTGATATAAAAACACTGTCCAGGCCGGGTGTAGTGGCTCATGCCTGTATTCCCAGCACTTTGAGAAGCTGAGGCGGGCAAATCACGAGGTCAGGAGATCGAGACCATCCTGGCCAATATGATGAAACCCTGTCTCTACTAAAAATACAAAAATTAGCTGAATGTAGTGGTACATGCCTGTAATCCCAGCTACTCGGGAGGCTGAGGCAGGAGAATCGCTTGAACCAGGGAGTTGGAGGTTGCAGTGAGCTGAGATTGCGCCACTGCACTCCAGCCTGGTGACAGAGCAAGACTCTGTCTCAAACAAACAACCAAACAATGTCCATTGTCTGGGCATGGTGGCTCAGGCCAGTAAACCTAGCACTTTGGGAGGCCAAGGTAGGAGGATTGCTTGAACCCAGTAGTTCAGGACTAGCCTGGGCAACATAGTGAGACCCAGTCTCTACCAAAAAAAAAAAAAAAAAAAAATTAACCAGGTGTGGTGCCACATGCCTGTAGTCCCAGCTCCTTGGGAGAATGAGGTGGAAAGATTGCTTGAGCCAGGGAAGTCAAGGCTGCAGTGAGCTATGATTTTGCCACTGCACTCCAGCCTGGGGGACAGAGTGAGACCATGTCTCAAGAAACAAAACAAAACAAAAAAATAGACTAGGCACAGTGGCTCATGCCTGTAATCCCAGCACTTTGAGAGGCCCAGGCAGTAGGATCACTTGAGGTCAGGAGTTCAAGACCAGCCTGGTGACGTGGTGAAACCCTGTCTCCACTAAAAATATAAAAATTAGCTGGGCATGGTGGCACGTGCCTGTAATCCCAGCTACTTGGGAGCCTGAGGCAGGAGAATCATTTGAACGAAGTTGCAGTGAGCTGAGATCGCGCCACTGCACTCTAGCCTGGGGGCAAGACCAAAAAACAATGTCCATTGGATTCACGGCTCTGAGGGTACTGCTGACCACAGCAAGACACGTTTTGGGCCTGCGGTGGGGTTGGATGCCAGCTGGATGCAGGTGGGCCATGGACACCTGTGGGTGGAGATGGCGCTTCTGAGCCACGCGCTGGGGAGGCAAGGTGGGGCTTGGTGCCAGGGGGTACATCAGGCAACTCTTGAGTCCTCTGGTCCCTTCGCTGTCCCTGCAGCTCAGTAGTGATGCTGGAGATTGACAACCGGCTCTGCCTGCAGTCGCCTGAGAATGATCACTGCTTCCCCGACGCCCAGAGCGCCGCTGACTACCTGGGAGCGCTGTCAGCGGTGGAGCGCCTGGACTTCCCGTACCCACTGCGGGACGTGCGCGGTGCGGCCCGGCCTTGGGGAGGGGCTGGCGCTGGCGAGGGTGGAGCGGGGCGGAGTGGGGGGGAGTGGGTGGGTAGTTGAGGCCCCGCCCCCTGCTGAAGCCCCACCCTCTGCCTCCTGCCCTTAGGGGAGCCTCTGGAGCCTCCAGAGCCCAGCGTCCCGCTGCTTCCGCTGCTGGCGGCTGGCGCCGTCTTGCTGCTGGTCATCCTCGTCCTGGGCGTCATGGTGGCCCGGCGCAAGCGCGAGCACAGTACCCTCTGGTTCCCCGAGGGCTTCGCACTGCACAAGGACGTGGCCGCTGGTCACAAGGGCCGGCGGGAACCCGTGGGCCAAGACGCGCTGGGCATGAAGTGAGGACCCTGCTTGTTCCCTGTCCCTGACTCCGGGGACCTTATGAGCCCCGGACCCCGCCTTGACCTGACTCTGACCTCTGACCCCACCCCAAATCCTTCTTCCCAGCTGGACAGCGCTAGTGTCCCCTCTCACATCCCTTCTTCCCCTTGTCCGCCAGGAACATGGCCAAGGGTGAGAGTCTGATGGGTGAGGTAGCCACAGACTGGATGGACACAGAGTGCCCAGAGGCCAAGCGGCTGAAGGTACTGCCCCCTCCTCTGACCTTTGCCCTGTCTTCTGACCCTTCTCTTCAGGGTACTGGGTGGGGTCCCCAGCGGCTAATGGGAGCGCTTGGGATGTCGTCACTGTCCCCATCTCCCTAGCTCCAGAGAATAGTCACAGCTTTGCAACCCTGTTTTCTTAGCGTGGTTCTGTGGCCTCAGAGGGTGGAAGAAGATTTGCCCTTGGGGTCCCCAGGGTCCCTCTGGTCAGGTGGAAAATCCTTCACCCCATCCTGCCCCTCCCCAGCCAGCCCGCAGTCTTTCTGGAGGGGTTCCCTAGCCCAGAGAGCGAGTCTGCCTTATCTCTGTCGGTTCCTACTTTGTCCAGCATGGGCTTAGCCTGAAAGTGCTCCAAGCCTGTTCTGAGCACCCTTTCGTGTCTTGGAATCATGCCCTTGGGTTCAGCACCAGTCACATTTGGCTGCCATTAAAAAATCCCCAAGAGGTGGATAGTCTGAGGTCGGGAGTTTGAGACCAGCCTGACCAAAATAGTGAAACCTCATCTCTACTAAAAATACAAAAAATTAGCTGGGGATGCTGACAGTTTCCTGTAATCCCTTGAACCTGGGAGGTGGACATTGGAGTGAGCCTAGGTTGCACCATTGCACTCCAGCCTGGGAAACAAGAGTGAAACTTTGTCTGGGAAAAAAAAAAAAAAGTCCTGCAGAATTGGTGACCTAACAAATTTATTATTTCAAGGCTCTGGAGGTTGGAAGTTCAAGCCCAAGGTGTCATCAGGGTTGGTTCCTGGTGAGGGCTGTCTTCCTGGCTTGCAGATGGCTGCCTTCTCATTGTAGCCTCACGTGGCCTTTCCTCAGAGGAAAGAGAGAGAGAGACGGGGTTTCACCATGTTGGTCAGGCTGGTCTCAAACTCCTGACCTCGTGATCTGCCCGCCTCAGCCTCCCAAAGTGCTAGGATTACAGGCATAAGCCTCCGTGCCTGGCCCCCATCCTCTTCTTATAAGGATACTAGTCCTATTGGATTAGGGACCCACCTTTATAACCTCATATAACCTTAATTACCTCCTTAAAGGCATATCTCACCAGGCTCGGTGGCTTGCACCTGTAACTTCAGCTACTTGGGAGGCTGAGGCAGGAGGATTGCTTGAGTACAGGAGTTGGAGGCTGCAGTGAGCTATGATTGCAGCACTTCACTCCAGCCTGGGTGACAGAGCAAGACCCTGTCTAAAAAACAAATCCTATCTCCAAATGCAGGCACATGAAAGTTTTGTTTTGTTTTTTGAGATGAAGTTTCATTCTTGTTGCCCAGGCTGCAGTAAAGTGGGTGTGATCTCAGCTCACTGCAACCTCCACCTTCCAGGTTCAAGTGATTCTCCTGCCTCAGCCTCCTGAGTAGCTGGGATTACAGACGCCTGCCACCACGTCTGGCTGATTTTTGTTTTTTTGGTTTTTTTTTTCTTTTTTGACACAGAATCTTGCTCTGTCGCCAGGTGCCTGGCTGGAGTGCAGTGGTGCAATCTCAGCTAACTGCAACCTCCGCCTCCCAGGTTCAAGCAATTCTCCTGCCTCAGCCCCCCAAGTAGCTGAGACTACTGGCGCACACCACCACACCCAGCTAATTTTTGTATTTTTAGTAGAGATGGTGTTTCATCATGTTGGCCAGGCTGGTCTTGAACTTCTGGTCTCAGGTGATCTGCCTGCCTCCCAAAGTGCTGGGATTACAGGCATGAGCCACCGTGCCTGGCCAGTGTATGATTTTTAGAGGGGGCACAATTCAATCCATCCAGCCTCCTGCTAGCATTACCCATGAATGTCTCTAATGCACATAAGACATCTTATTTCATCTCTTTGAGGACCCTATAAAGTAGCTATTGACATATAGTTCAATTTACAATTCCCTTCCTCCATACAATGTTGTGAAATGGAGGCATCCATTTCGGTGGACACATAAAAAATTTGCTTAACCCAGACTTTTCTTTTTTCTTTCCCATCCCAAAGTAGGTATTAGAGGTACTAACGGGTTGGCCCAATGTAGTTGTGGTAGTATCTTTGCATAGTGAAATGACTGCGTCATCCTGATTTTGCCAATGAGAAGCTCAGGGCTTTAATGTGATTTGCCCAGAGCCTCCCAGCTACTAAGAGGTGGGTTGGAACCTGAATCTGCATCCGACACTATCCCAAGCTGCTTATACTACGTGCTTATAGTCCCAGCTACTCAGGCCACTTATGTGGGAGGATCATTTGAGCCTGGGAAGTCGAGGCTGCGGTGAGCTATGATTGCACCCCTGCACTCCAGCCTGGGTGATGCAGTGAGACACAGTCTCTAAAAAATATATACATAAATCATTAAAGCCATTTATCACTTAAAAAGACAAAAAAAGAAAAAAGAAAAAAAGAAAAGAAAAGGACAAATCTTGTGTCTTCCTTTTATTAGCTCCCTGGGCTGTGGCACACATCAGTTTCCCCTTAATCCCAGCACTTTGGGAGGCCAAGGTGGGTGGATGACTTGAGGTCAGCAGTTCGAGACCAGCCTGGCCAACATGGTGAAACCCCGTCACTACTAAAAATATAAAAACTTAGTCGGACATGGTGGCATGCACCTGTCATCCCAGCTACTTGGGAGGCTGAGGTAGGAGAATCACTTGAACCCAGGAGGCGGAGGTTGCTGTGAGCTGAGATCATATAATTGCACTCCAGCTTAGGCGACAGAGCGAGACTATGTCTCAAAACAAACCAAAAAAAACCAAGCAGATGGTAAATGATTTCCCTGGGATCTGTGTGCATCTCCTAAAGAGAAACCTGTAGGAATACCCAGCCCCACCCCTGGCAGTGGCTCTCCCAACCTCCAAAGGGTGAGGTCTGAGAGTGAGGTCTGAGACTCTGGGTACCTGCCCCTTCAGGTAGAGGAGCCGGGCATGGGGGCTGAGGAAGCTGTGGATCGCCGTCAGTGGACTCAACACCATCTGGTCGCTGCTGACATCCGCGTGGCACCAGCCATGGCACTGACACCACCACAGGGCGACGCAGATGCTGATGGCATGGATGTCAATGTGCGTGGTCCAGGTCAGTGACAGTGCCCCTCTCAAAGTGATGCCCCTCACCCATCCTACTTGTGAGAGGTTATTTCTGAGTCTGTGTTTTGGGGAGAAATAAATTTCTGAGTCTGTGTTTGGGGGAGTCTCCAATCTTCTGTGAAGGGTGTGTGTTCAGCAAGACTCTTGGTTGGAAGTGATAAAGGCCCAACTCAAACTAGCTCAAGTAAAACAAGGGATTTATTGACTCATGTAACTAAAAGTGGTGGGCCCATTTGGATCCAGGACTCAGATTTTCTCTCTCCTTTGACTTCAATCTTACAAAACCTTCCTAATGCTCCAGCAAAAGTCTCAGGGTGCATTCTGATCGGACAGGCTAGGGTCATGTGCTCATCCTTGAGCCAATCAGAATGGCCAGGGGGCTGGAATATGCAAACTGACTAAGCCTGATTCGCTTACCTGTCCTTGAGCCAGGGGGAAGGTTGGTCTCTACCCAGGGCTTGAGAATGGAGAACCAGATGCAGGTGGCTTCCTAAGAAAAACCAGGACAAGTACTTATATACAGTGTGTGCAGTGTAGCGGACTGTGTTGTTTGATCCTCTGAGATCCATCTTTGCCATGTTTCAGGGTATTCCTGCCTTAGCTTCATTTTGCTTTTGCTCCAAATGGCCTGTACGTAATGGCTCTCTTTTGAAGTCCCTCTGGCTACTGGAGCCTGAAGTGCCTGGGATTTTATGTCCCTGGGGCAGCATTTTTTTTTTAATATTCTAATAAATTGGCAGAAAGGGGCAGCTCCTACCCAGTGGATGCAGGAGTATGAAAGGGATGGTTCTTTGTCTTGAGCTGGATTAGAACCCTAGGGTACAACTCATGTTCCCGAGTCCCTCTGTGGGATCAGGGTGGAATAACCCTTTAGGAATTTACTGGAGGTTGCACACTTGCTTGACTCCCAGAGTCCCTTGTCCTCTGTTACCTGGTCCCTAGGAGTCGTTCTGTGATAAATTACATGCCTACAAATCCTCATCCTGGGTGTGGGTGTGCAGACAGGAGGATCTGCCAATCCTTGGCCTCCCATGTGTCCCATGAGCTCCTAATGTGGTGCCCTTGATTATATTCCCTGGAAAGAGCCCTGTGTTTACTTCCCTGCTGACACACTCCTGTCCCCGCAGATGGCTTCACCCCATTAATGCTGGCTTCCTTCTGTGGGGGGGCCCTGGAACCAATGCCAACTGAGGAGGATGAGGCAGATGACACATCAGCCAGCATCATCTCTGACCTGATCTGCCAGGGCGCTCAGCTTGGGGCACGGACTGACCGTACTGGCGAGACTGCATTGCACCTGGCTGCCCGTTATGCCCGTGCTGATGCAGCTAAGCGGCTGCTGGATGCTGGGGCAGACACCAATGCCCAGGACCACTCAGGCCGCACTCCCCTGCACACAGCTGTCACAGCTGATGCCCAGGGTGTCTTCCAGGTGAGACAGACACACCCTTTAGACTTCAGAGCTGGGGCAGGCATTAGATTTATCTGGATTTGAGCCCCAGTTCTGCCTTTCAGAGCTCATTTTTTTCTCCTTTGGAAAATGGGGATGTATGGGAGTACAGTATCTGTCAAGCAGCTGCTCCCTGAACCTCATCAATTTCAGGGGTTAGGGTGTGGGGGCTAGGGACGTCATGGGGCTTAGGGGTGCTCCTGATCCCTCTGTTCCTGCCATGACTCCTCCTGCTGCATCCACTCTCTGTCATAGATTCTCATCCGAAACCGCTCTACAGACCTGGATGCTCGCATGGCGGATGGCTCAACGGCACTGATTCTGGCAGCCCGCCTGGCAGTGGAGGGCATGGTGGAAGAGCTCATTGCCAGCCATGCCGATGTCAATGCTGTGGATGAGCTTGGTAGGTTGGCAGAGGAATTGGGTCTAGGCTGGGTTAGTGTCACCTGGGCCCCAAGGGTCAGATTGGTGCAAACTCATACCCATGTTGAGACCCAATCACGGAAGCTCATGCACACATAACCAGGCTTCATGAACCTACACTTTCATGCAGGGGCACCACTAGTCCTTAGGGTGCCTAAGGGATTGAGAAAAAGGTGCCTTTCCCCTAGACAGTTCATTTCCATCTGCTTTGTTAGATGGACACACTCTACTTTCATGTGCTGGAAGTCGTTACAATAAGCATGCACATCAGGCCATGTGTGGTGGCTCATGCCTGTGATCCCAACACTTTGGGAGACCAAGGCGGGAGGATGCCTTGAGACCAGGAGTTTGAGACCAGCCTGGGCAACATGGTGGGTTCTACAGAAATCTTTTAAAAGATTAGTCAGGTGCGGTGGTGCACACCTGTGGTCCTAGCTACTCAGGAAACTGAGATGGGAATATCATTTGAGCCCAGGAGGTTGAGGCTGTGAGCTGTGATTGTGCCACTGCACTTCAGCCTGGGTGACAGAGCAAGACTCTGTCTCAAAAAAAAGAGTTCACGTCAACCTAATCTATATGTGATGGCAGCTTGCTGGAGGTGGCTTGTTTGCAGAGCCCAACCTGTGCAGATTCACAGTATCCATCCTGGCCTCCTCTCCAGAGGATATCACACAGCCACACACACACTCAAGACACTCACATCCTTTGGAGGAGTTGTTCCCAGTTTCAGCACTATTGACATTTGGGGTTGGATGGTTCTGTACATTGTAGGGTGCTGAGCAGCATCCATGGCCTCAACCCACTAGATGCCAGTAGCATCCCACCCCTACGTTGTGACAGTCAAAAACATATCCAGACTGGGCACAGTGGCTCATGCCTGTAATCTCAGCACTTTGGGAGGCCAAGGCGGGCAGATCACTTGAGGTCAGGAGTTCGAGACCAGCTCAGCAAACACGGTGAAATCTCTACTAAAAATACAAAAATTAGCTGGGTGTGGTGGTGGGTGCCTATAATCCTAGCTACTTGGGAGGCTGAGGCAGGAGAATTGCTTGAAACCAGGAGGTGGAGGTTGCAATGAGCCGAGATTGTGCCACCACACTCCAGCCTGGGTGACAGACTCTGTCTCAAAAAAAAAGGTTCCATTGCCAAATGCCCTGGGGGCACGGGGGTGGTTGTGGAATTTCTCCTGGTTGAAAACCACAGCTCTAGAGCAGGGCTGGCCAATAAGACTTTCTGTAATGATGGAATTATTTTCTGCATTGTCCAATATGGTAGCCACTGGCCACATGTGGTGAACTGTGGCTGGGGCAAATGAATAACTAAATGTTTTAGTTCATTTATTTTGTTTCTCTCCTTGTGTTACCTTTTTTTTTTTTTTTTTTTTTTGAGATGGAGTCTTGCTCTTATTGCTGAGGCTGGAGTGCACTGATGTGAACTAGGCTAACTGCAACCTCTACTTTCAGGGTTCCAGTGATTCTCCTATCTCAGCCTCCTGAAGTAACTGGGACTACAGGTGCCCACCACCACGCTCGGCTAATTTTTTGTATTTTTAGTAGAGGCAGGGTTTTGCCATGTTGGCCAGGCTGGTCTCGAACTCCTGACCTCAGTTGATCCACCTGCCTCAGTCTCCCAAAATGCTGGGGTTATAGCCGTGAGCCACTGCACCTGGTCTTTTATTTATTTTTATTTTTTAAACAGCTTTGGCCGAGCGCCATGGCTCATGCCTGTAATCCCAGCACTTTGGGAGGTCGAGCTTGGTGAATCACCTGAGGTTAGGAGTTTGAGACCAGCCTGGCCAAAATGGCGAAATCCCATCTCTACTAAAAATATCAAAAATTAGCCGGGCATAGTGGCGGGCACCTGTAATCCCAGCTACTTAGGACACAGAAGAATGGCTTGAACCCGGGAGGCAGAGGGTACAGGAAGCCGAGATTGCACCATTGCACTCCAGCCTGGAAAACAAGAGTGAAACTCCATCTCAAAAAAAAAAAAAAGCTTTATTGAGATATCATTCACATGCCATACAATTCACCCATTTAAAGTGCACAATTCAATGGCTCTTAGTATAATCAGATTGTACAACTATTTGCCACAATCAATTTTAGAACATTTTACCACCTGAAGAAAAAACTCTCACCACTGAACCATCATCTGCCAAGCCCCTCATCTCCAGGCCTGTGCAGCCACTGATTTGCTTTCTGTCTCCACGGATTTGCCTGTTCTGGATATTTCATATAAGTGGAATCATATGATATGTGTTTTTTTTGTCTGCCTTTTTTAAGTTAGCATTATGTTTTCAAGGTTCACCCATGTTGTAGAATAATTCAGCTGAATACTGTTCCATTGTATTGATGGACCACTTTTTTTGTTTTTAACTTTTAGAGATAAGGTATTGCTCTGTCACTCAGACTGGAGTGCAGTGGTGTGATTACGGCTCACTGGAGCCTCAAACTCCCAGGCTCAAGTGATCCTCTCATCCCAGCCTCCCGAGTAGGTGGTATTACAGGTGTGTGCCAGCACATCTGGCTAATTTTTAATTTTTTTGTGGAGATGGGTTCACACTTTGTTGCCCAGGCTGATCTCAAACTCCTAGGCTTAGGCAATACTCCCACCTTGGCTTCCCAAAGTGTTGAGATTATAGGCATGAGCCACTGTGCCTGGCCAAAAGTTTCAATTTTGATCATGTCCGTATTTTGTAGTTGTTATTTTATTTGTGGTTTTGGTGTCATATCTAAGAATCTTGGCCTAATTCAAGGTTATGAAGATTTACTCTTATGTTTTCTTCTAGATGTTTAGTTCTATAGTTGGAGCTCTTATATTTAGGTTTCTGATCCATTTTGAGTTAATTTTTGTATAAGATGTGAGGTGGGGGTCCAACTTCATTCTTTGGATGTGAATATTCAGTTGTTCCAGCACCATTAGTTAAGAAGGCCATTCTTTCCCCCATTGAATGGTCCTGGCACCTATTTTATTACATTTAAATCTAAAGAACCACATGTGGGTTGGCTATGGTGGCCCATGCCTGTAATCCCAGCACTTTGGGAGGCCAAGACCAATAGGTCACTTGAGCTCAGGAGTTCGAGACCAGCTTGGGCAACATAGTGAAACCCCATCTCTATCAAAAATACAAAAAATTAGCCAGGCATGGTGGTATATGCCTGTAGTCCCAGCTACTAGGAAGGCTGAGGCAGGAAAATTGCTTGAGCCCAGGAGATATAGGTTGCAGTGAACTGAGACTGCGTCAATTCACTCCAGCCTGGGTGACAGAGCAAGACACTGCCTCAAAAATAAATAAATAGATAAATAAGAACCACGTGTGACTGACTAATGTATTGGACAGCACAACCCTAGGTTCAACTGAATGAGGTCCACACAGCCTCCCCGTGTATAAACAGTCATGCATGTGCACACACACACACACACACACACACACACACACAGTGCCTCCTCATTGCACAGAAAGAATCATTTTGCAGATTTGCACACACATGGACCCAGACACAAGTACTTGGATATTCATGGCAGGCCTGCCTCATCTACCCCTCCACATTCTAGGCAATTTCTGCCTCTCTGACATAGGGGTTCCAAGACATGAGCCTGATCCTGACCTCTCTCCCCTCCACCCTTCAGGGAAATCAGCCTTACACTGGGCTGCGGCTGTGAACAACGTGGAAGCCACTTTGGCCCTGCTCAAAAATGGCGCCAACAAAGACATGCAGGATAGCAAGGTGAGCCCCAGCCCTGGGTCCACTGGGGGTCAGCACTGGCACAGCACCCTGCAGGTGACAGAGACCAGGGTGAGGTAAGGCTGGTTGGGGACATTCACCCTGCCAGTTTTCAGGCGTAGAACTTGGGGCTAAGAGGCTCCAACAGTGGATTGGAGGAAGTCTGTGACAATTGCTGTGTGATCTTGAGCAAGTTGCTTAACTTCTCTGAACTTCTCTGAACCTCATTGTCCTCATCTGTGAAGTGAGGAAGCAACAGTAGTCACTTCATTGCATCTCCTGAGGATTCAGTGAGCCAATGCATTTGTAAAGTGCTTAGCAAACCCTCATTAAAGGTCACCGTAATGATTGTTGTTTAAAACCCTTGCAAGGTGGTATTTTGTAACCTCATTTTACAAATGAGAAGGATGAGGCTCAGAGGTATGCAGGGGGTAGATTCTGTCCTGATTTAAAATTTTAATATTTTATTCATTTTTAAAAAATTAATCTTACTTAAAAAACCAAACAAAACAAAACACTGCAGGCTGGGCATAGTGGCTCATGCCTGTAATCCTGGCGCTTTGGGAGGCTGAGGCAGGTGGATCACCTGAGGTCAGAAGACTAGCCTGGCCAATGTGGTGAAACCCTATCTCTACTGAAAATACAAAAATTAGCCGGGCATGGTAGCAGGTGCCTATAATCCCAGCTGCTTGGGAGGCTGAGGCAGGAGAATCACTTGAACCTGGGAGGTGGAGGTTACAGTGAGCTGAGATTGCACCATTGCACTGCAGCCTGGGTGATAGAGTGAGACTCCATCTCAAAAACAAACAAACAAACCCAAAACATTGCAGTAAAATATCATTTACTTTCGCGACTAAAGTTTTTGGTGGCTCCTTAAATTTTGTGCCAATGGCCGAGTGCCATGCTTCACACCTGTAATACCAGCACTTTGGGAGGTTGAGGTGGGTGGATCACTTGAGGTCAGAAGTTTGAGACCAGCCTGGCCAATGTAGTGAAACTCTGTCTCTACTAAAAATACAAAAATTAGCTAGGTGTGGTGGTGCACACCTGTAATCCTAGCTGCTTGGGAGGCTGAGGCAGGAGAATCACTTGAATCTGGAAAGTGGAGGTTGCAATGAACTGAGATTGCGCCACTACACTCCAGCCTGGGCAACAGAGTGAGACTCTGTCTCAAAAAAAAAAAGACCAAAAAAAAAAAAAAGAAAATAAATGTTATGTCTAAGGTTTGTACCTTGCTTAACTCACCCTAGTCTTGGCCTTGACCCCTGGCACTTAGTAGATGATGGATGAAGGCTGGCACGGTGGCTCACGCCTGTAATCCCAGCACTTTGGGAGGCCAAGGCGGGTGGATCATGAGGTCAGGAGTTTGAGACCAGCCTGACCAACATGGTGAAACCCCGTCTCTACTAAAAATACAAAAAATTTGCCAGGTGTGGTGGCACATGCCTGTAATCCCAGCTACTCTGGAGGCTGAGGCAGAGGAATCACTTGAACCAGGAAGGTGGAGGTTGCAGTGAGCCGAGATCACACCATTGCACTCCAGCCTGGGCAACAAGAGTGAAACTACGTCTATAAATAAATAAGTAAAGTAGGTGCTAGATGAATGTGGTTTAGAGGAAAGAACGTGTCAAGGCTCCCCCAGCAGAGCTGGGATTTAACCTAGGTCTGTTAAGCTCCGGTGTCCAAACTCATAGCTTCCGGGCCCCCCCAGGAGGCTGGAAGACCTTGCCACTGTTAGCCGGGGTGACACTGACCTCTGTGGCTTCTGGCCCTCCAGGAGGAGACGCCCCTGTTCCTGGCCGCCCGCGAGGGCAGCTATGAGGCTGCCAAGCTGCTGTTGGACCACTTCGCCAACCGCGAGATCACCGACCACCTGGACAGGCTGCCGCGGGACGTAGCCCAGGAGCGACTGCACCAGGACATTGTGCGCTTGCTGGATCAACCCAGTGGGCCCCGCAGCCCCCCGGGGCCCCACGGCCTGGGGCCTCTGCTCTGCCCTCCAGGGGCCTTCCTCCCGGGCCTCAAGGCGGCACAGTCGGGGGCCAAGAAGAGCAGGAGGCCCCCCGGGAAGGCGGGGCTGGGGCCGCAGGGGCCCCGGGGGCGGGGCAAGAAGCTGACGCTGGCCTGCCCGGGCCCCCTGGCCGACAGCTCGGTCACACTGTCGCCCGTGGACTCGCTGGACTCCCCGCGGCCTTTCGGGGGGCCCCCTGCTTCCCCTGGTGGCTTCCCCCTTGAGGGGCCCTATGCAGCTGCCGCTGCCACTGCAGTGTCTCTGGCGCAGCTTGGTGGCCCAGGCCGCGCGGGTCTAGGGCGCCAGCCCCCTGGAGGATGTGTGCTCAGCCTGGGCCTACTGAACCCCGTGGCTGTCCCCCTCGACTGGGCCCGGCTGCCCCCACCTGCCCCCCCAGGCCCCTCATTCCTGCTGCCACTGGCGCCGGGACCCCAGCTGCTCAACCCAGGGACCCCTGTCTCCCCGCAGGAGCGGCCCCCGCCTTACCTGGCAGTCCCAGGACACGGTGAGGAGTACCCGGTGGCGGGGGCACACAGCAGCCCCCCAAAGGCCCGCTTCCTGCGGGTTCCCAGCGAGCACCCTTACCTTACCCCATCCCCGGAATCCCCTGACCACTGGGCCAGCCCCTCGCCTCCCTCCCTCTCGGACTGGTCCGAATCCACGCCCAGCCCGGCCACTGCCACCGGGGCCATGGCCACCGCCACTGGGGCACTGCCTGCCCAGCCACTCCCCTTGTCCGTTCCCAGCTCCCTTGCTCAGGCCCAGACCCAGCTGGGGCCCCAGCCGGAAGTCACCCCCAAGAGGCAAGTGTTGGCCTGAGATGCTCTTCAGTTCTTAGATCTTGGGGGGCACTGAAGAGACCCCCATCGTGCCTCCTTTCTTTCTCTGTCTCTTCCTTCCTTTTAGTCTTTTTCATCTTCTTCTCTCTCTCTCTCCACCAGCCCTCCTGCCTCCTTGCCTTGCAGTGTGACCGAGATAGGTCATCAGCCCAGGGCCTCAGTCTTCCTTTATTTATAATGGGTGGGGGCTACCACCCACCCTCTCAGCCTTGTGAAGAGTCTGGGACCTCCTCCTTCCCCCCTTCTCCCTTCTCTCATTCCTGTCTTTCTCCTTCTGGTCTCTCATTTCCTTACACTCTGACATGAATGAATTATTATTATTTTTCTTTTTCTTTTTTTTTTTTTTTTTTTACATTTTGTATAGAAACAAATTCATTTAAACAAACTTATTATTATTATTTTTTACAAAATATATATATGGAGATGCTCCCTCCCCCGTGAACTCCCCAGTGCCCCTGTGGGGCTGAGTCTGTGGGCCCATTCGGCCAAGCTGGATTCTGTGTACCGAGTACACAGGCATGACTGGGCTCCCGTGTACCAAGTACACCACCCAGGTATGTACCAAGTAGGCACCCTTGGGCATGCCCACTGGGGCCAGGGGTTGGGGGAGAATTGGGAGCCTCCTCCCCACCCCACCTCCCTCACTTCACTGCATTCCAGATGGGACGTGTTCCATAGCCTTGCTGGGGAAGGGCCCACTGCCAACTCCCCCTGCCCCAGCCCCACCCTGGGCCACCTCCCTTTGGGAACTAGGGGGCTGCTGGTGGGAAATGGGGTCCACGGGAGATGTGTGCATTCCTTTGTCTCCCTGTAAATGTGGGACTACAAGAAGAGGAGGAGCTGCCTGAATGGTACCTCCTCTCCCGGGTAATCCCCTGGCCCAGCCTCATAGCAGAATAGAAGTATTTTTAGGCTATTTTTGTAATATGGCTTCTGGTCATAATCCCTGTGTAGCTGAATTCCCAAGCCCTGCATTGTACAGCCCCCACTCCCCTCACCACCTAATAAAGGAATAGTTAACACTCAGTGTTGTTGGTCTGTGTCTAGCTAAGGTGGGGAGTGGTGGCAGGAAGACTTCTATTTCCCCCACCCAGGGCTAACTTAAGTTCCCATCTTGGGGTAAATATATTTGGCTTACCTGTCTACTCATGCTTCCTGTTTTGGGAGATGAGTACTGATTGTATGAGTGGTGGTCACCTGACTTAAGCTGAGCCAATCATTCTTTTGCTTGAGAACTTTCTTTAAGGCAGAGGCTAAGAACGTTGTCAGTTGGTGGAGCTCTTAAGGTCACAAGCAGATTCAAAAATATCAGTGGTCAGTTCGAGGTGATGGGCAAACAGATGAGCAAACAGAAGAAGAATGAAGCTAATATTCAGGGAGAATCAGAAATGAGAGCTCAAATGGCTCCTTGAGGGCTGGAGGGGTTATCCAGGTCCCCGTGCAGTATCAATTCCAGTCAATGGAGTGTTCATTCCATTGAGACCAACAGGTATTTATTAATTGCTTTCTAAGTGCTTGATGATGGTTCTGCATGAATTTCACTTTTACTTTATGCTCCTTTGGGTTCTGGAGATACCTTGGACCTATGTAATAAACGCTTCTTTACTTATGCCAGCTTGGGTGGCTTTCTGTTTCTTGCAACCAACTGTGCTCCAAGACAAGGTTCTGTTTACACTGGTGTCTTCAGGAAAGGAGGATAGGATTTAATGCTTATTGATTCTGTCAGCTGGATGCTTCTGGTTGCAAATGACAGAAAAGTCTACTGGCTTAAACAAGAAAGGGTTTTATTAGCTCATATAAATAAAAAAGACCAATTTCAGGGGAGATTTGATCTAGTGGCTCAAATGTAGTCAACTATGGCTAAGTTTCTATCTCTACAGCCTTCTCTGGGCATCAGTTTGATCTACATGCTCCACATGGCACTCAGCACAGCTGCTCTTCCCTACACCACACAGCTCCAGCCCTCTCTCTGTGTTACCAAAATAGGTGCAAAGATAATAGGTCATAGTGCTCTTTCCAAGGAAAAGAGAAACTTCTAGTCTTGTGGTTGATTTCCCTTCCTCCCTCCCTTCCTCCCTCCCTTCCTCCCTTCCTCCCTCCCTCCCCTCTCTCTCTCTTTCTTTCTTTCTTTTCTTTCTTTCTCTTTCTTTTTTCCAAGAGAATTAAATCATTTACTGATTACACATGATAATTTAGGATGATACACAAGCTTCATTCCCATCTGTAATTTTATCTGGTACCATTATTCAATTTAGATATATTGCATAGGATGTGCCAACAATCATTTTTATAACCAATAATTTCATGATTTTGCTTGGGTAATTTCTTTTAATGGTGAACTTCAGGTCACAACAGTAACTATCTGTTCAACTACACCAAGGTTTCTGAAGACAATGGCTTCTCCACCCAAGCAGGTTGTATATACATTCCAAACAGAACCTGGCATCACCCTGAAAGAATTCTAACTGTACACTGTTGGGGAAATTTACCAAGATGGCTTCAGAGTAGACAAATTTTACACAACACATTAAAAAAAAAAAGACGTTTATTCAGCATCACGATCAGACTATCACATTTAGCAATCAACAGCATGGGTGCAAAAAAAACTACATTAAAAACACTTTGTTGGAATGCTTTACACTTTCCACAGAACAGAAACTAAAATAACCTGTTATACAATTAGTCACAAATACAGTCCTCGAGTTTTTTGCCCATACACATGAGTATTTGTCTAAATCATGTCTTTGTAGCAGCTCGGCCCTGCCACCACTGTGCTTGGCTGATTCACAAATCTGCTGTAACCTGTAGCTTCCCTGCCACTTCTCTGGCTCTCCTCTCCTGCTAAGCTTTGTTTTCTAATTAAAATCTTCTGTCACAGCCATAGCCACCTTGGTTTCACGCTTTGGCAAAGTATTGGCCGCTGCCATCACAGGGGCCAGAGCTTCTGCCTCCAAAGTTTCCTCCCTTCATGGGTCCAAAATTTGAGGACTCATTGTTGTAATTGCCAAAATCATTGTAGCTTCCACCACTTCCAGAATTGCTTCCAACATTACCAAATCCATTACAGCCATCCCCACTGCCACCATATCCACCACCACCACGGCTGCCACCAAAGCCACCATGACCACTGAAGTTTCCTCCACAAAGTTGTCATTCCCACTGAAACCACCTCCATGACTACCGCCAAAGTTTCCAGTACCATGTCGACCTCTGGCTGGATGAAGCACTCGCCAGCTCTTGCTTTACGGGGCTTTCCTAACTTCACAGCGCAACCATTCACAGTACGGTATTTCTGAATGACAATCTTATCCATGGAGTCATGGTCGGCAAAGGTTACAAAGGCAAAGCCCTTTTTCTTGCAACTGCCTTGGTCAGTCATGGTTTCAATCACTTCAGTTTTTCCACGCTGTTCAAAATAATCTCTTAGATGATGTTCTTCAATGTCTTCTTTAATGCTACCAACAAATATTTTTTTCAGTTAACTGGACACCTGGTTTTTGGGAATCTTCTGTTGAGATAGCTCTCTTTGGTTCCACAACTCTTCCATTCACTTTGTGTGGCCTTGCACTCACGGCTGCATCCCCCACCTCCTCCACAGTTGCATACATGAGGAACCCAAAGCCCCCTGGAGCGCTTGATGTTTGGATCTCTCATTACCACATGGTCCGTGAGCATTCCCTATTGCTCAAAATGGCCTTCAGGCTCTCATCAGTTGTTTCAAAGCTCAACCCTCCAAAGAAGAGCTTCCTCAGTTGTTCCGCCTCTTTAAGAGACTCTGACTTAGACATGATTGCAGGGAGAAGAGAGACCTTAACGATGCTTCTTCAGCGGCATCCACGGGCAGAAAGGCTTCCTTCCTTCCTTCCTCTCTCTCTTTTGCTTTTTTCTTTTCTTTTCTTTTCTTTTATTTTCTTCTTTTCTTTCAATGGAGTCTGGCTCTTGTCACCCAGGATGGAGTGCAATGGCACAATCTTGGCTCACTGCAACCCCCACCTCCTGGGTTTCAGCAATTCTCCTGCCTCAGCCTCCCAAGTAGCTGGGATTACAGGTGCCCACCTCCATGCCTGGCTAATTTTTGTATTTCTAGTAGAGACAGGGTTTCCTGATGTTAGCCAGGCTGGTCTCGAACTCCTGACCTCAGATGATCCACCCACCTTGGCCTCTCAAAGTGCTGGGACTGCAGGCGTGAGCCACCGCACTCAACCTTGTGGTTGATTTTTCTGTTGACTCCAATTGGTTCATGTGTCCACCCTCTAACCTAAGGTGTCTTAATTTCAACATTATGGGATAGGGCTTAACAAAGTTATTATCACATTTATTCTTTAACAAGAAAGGAAACTTTAAAAAGGAAGTTTTCTACTTCCCACACCTTAGAACTCACCATTCTAGTGCATGCTGAGAGCATCTGACTGCGAACACCTGACACACTCCACCTGGGGACTTTCTCTTGGGTGGGGCAGGAGCAACCCTCAACATATGAGGAATGAATGAGAGATGGTGGATAAATACCCCAGCTTCCTTGCCACTCTCTGGGGCAATTCATGGATGTGAACCACAGAGTTTCCCAAAGGATGCTGTTTGGGATTAGGTCCCAGTTGCCCACAGCAGCAGCAACCTACTCTTCCTCACTCCTGCTAGAGCTTTCTGGAATGATCTTGTGAATAAATTCCTTGCACTTGAATCATAGGCCCAAGAGACGTCTGTCTTAGCTTTATGCATGAGTAGATTCTTGGGAGTAAGAACTAAAATATCTACTGGGGCTTGAGCAAGTGTGGGCTTTCTTATCCCCGAATGCTGTACGAATGAGGAGAACGTCATTCTCCCACCCACTTTTCCACTCTATCATGCAATCTTGGCTTTATGTCAACAGAACACTGGAGAAGAGTGTTTCACAGGGGTAACCCACTTTCTTTTTTTGTAGGAAAATTCGTATTATTTTTATGTGCAGAAAACTCAACAGTGTACATTGAATCCAGTTTAGTGGCAAGTTCTTGAGCCTTTGGCTTTTTTTTTTTTTTTTTTGAGATGGAGTTTTGCTCTTGTTGCCCAGGCTGAAGTGCAATGGCACAATCTCGGCTCACTGCAATCTCTACCTCCTGGATTCAAGTGATTCTCTTGCCTCGGCCTCCCAAGTAGCTGGGATTACTGGCATGTGCTATCATCCTCGGCTGATTTTGTATTTTTTAGTAGAGATGGGGTTTCTCCGTGTTGATCTGGCTGGTCTTGAACTCCTGACCTCAGGTGATCTGCCCACCTCAGCCTTGCTGGAATTACAGGCGTGAGCCACTGTGCCCAGCTAGCCTTTGGGTTTTTGAGCTTGGCGATGCGAGCCACAGACTTGGGACCGAGGATCTCGCCTCTCCAGTGACAGAGGATCTCATTATATCTGTTGTTGTAATTGGTCCTCATGGCTTCCACCAGCTTAGCCAAAGCGCCTTTGCGTCCAAGTTAACCTGTGTGAAGGCAACAGTGGTGCAGGTCTTCCTGTGAATTAGATGTCCTAGGCTTGCCTTCCCTTTGATAATGCAGTAAGGGACCCCCATTTTACACCACACGACAGGCAAGAAGACAACCAGCTCGATGGGATCCAAGTCGTGTGCAATCACCACCAGCTGAGCTTTCTTATTTTCCACCAAGGTGGTGACGGTGTTAACTCCTGCTCGAAATGGCCTCTTAGTGGGGACGTGGGGGGACCCACTTTCATACCTGGTGGAGCTGAGTTATTTTTAAGCACATGTGAGACTCACCCACGCTGGGAGCTCCCTGGAAAGATTGTAGAAAGGATGTTAGAGTGGGGACTAGGAAGCCTGCATTGGTGATGGCGGAAATTAACTAATGAGATTCAAAGATGCATACATATGTGATTTCATTGGCATGCTGAAGTTAGGAAGGGTTGGGAAGGTTTGAAATTGACATCCTAGTTGGTTTCTTGACTGAGAGGACAATGATGAAACAGCTGAGTGTCGGCTTTTTGCCCTCCAGATCTGCTCTCTTCTTCCTCCACTGTTCTCTGTGCTCTGGGAGAATGACCCAGGTAGATGGCATCAATGGGTTTCCTTACTCTCTGGCTTCCACTTGGGTTTGGCCAATGAGAGACACAGGTGAGGGATTAGAGGGTAGAATGTATTTATCTCCCGGGCTCCCTGCCTGCAGGGTACCTGCAGTGCTCTCCGTCCAGCTACCTACCTTCTGTGAGTCTGGGTTATTGTTTCCTCTCCTTGGCCCTTCTGGCCTAGAAGTGATAAAGGCTCTCCATCATTGTGAGCCCCAAGATATAGTTTTATTCCTTGCCTACATTCTGCCCACACCTCATCTGTCTAGCATGTCAATCATTTATCTATTATCTATTTATGTGTATCATCTTTTATCTTTCCTCTATCTACATCTGTACTTATGTTTATCTGCCCTCCATTGTCTATTTATATCTATCAGTCTTTCTATTATTCTATCATCTATTTACAATCTTATTTTTCTGTCAATCTAACTGTTATCTATCTATCTATATCTATCCTCTATTATCTATCATTTATGTATCTTTCTATCCATCTACCAATCTTTCCATCCTCCTCCTCCTCCTCCTCTTCTTCTTTGACGGAGTTTTGCTCTTGTTGCCCAGGCAAGGGGGCATTGGTGTGATCTCGGCTCATCGAAACCTCCGCCTCCCAGATTCAAGCGATTCTCCTGCCTCAGCCTCCCGAGTAGCTGGGATTACAGGCATGCACCCACCACGCCCGGCTAAATTTTGTATTTTTAGTAGAGATGGAGTTTCTTCATGTTGGTCATGCTAGTCTCAAACTCCCGACCTCAGGTGATCTGCCCACCTCAGCTTCCCAAAGTGCTGGGATTACAGGCGTGAGCCACTGCACCTGGCCATGGTAACTTTTAACTCCATAATTTATCTTTTGTTTCTTTAATTAAAAAATAATTTTTATGTCTTTATCGATATGCTCTATATGGTGAGACATCATTCTCATACTTTCCTTTAGTTCTTTAGACATGATTTCCCTTAGCTCTTTGAACGGAGTCTTGCTCTGTCACCCAGGCGAGTGCTGTGTGTGATCTCGGCTCACTGCAACCTCTGCCCTCTAGGTTCAAGCGATTCTCTTGCCTCGGCCTCCTGTGTAGCAGGGACTACAGGTGCGTGCACCACCACACCCAGCTAATTTTTGTATTTTTAGTAGAGACAGGGTTTCACCATGTTGACCATGCTGGTCTCAAACTCCTGACCTTTTGATCCACCTGCCTCGGCCTCCCAAAGTGCTGGGATTACAAGCGTGAGCCACCGCACCCGGCCATGAAGGCAGACTTTTAATATGAAACTAGGCAGTTGACAGTTGTGTGGCCTTTCAGATTCCCAGGAATATATCTGAGTTTTTCTTTTCTTTTCTTTTTTTGACACAGAGTCTCACTCTGTCGCCCAGGCTAGAGTGCAGTGGTGCCATCTTGGCTCACTGCAACTTCTGCTGCATGGGTTCAAGCGATTCTCCTGCCTTAGCCTCCTGAGTAGATGGGATTACAGCAGCATGCCACCACACCCAGCTAACTTTTGTAGTTTTTAGTAGAGATGGGGTTTCACCATCTTGGCCAGACTGGTCTTGAACTCCTGACCTCGTGATCCACCCATCTTAGCCTCCCAAAGTGCTGGGATTACAGGTGTGAACCACCATGCCCAGCTGTAGCTGAGCTTTTCAAAGCCTCTATTAGACAGCTTATTCCCTAGCTTTTGGTTTAGTCTATTTGTCTCAACTGTTACTCATTGCCTCAGGCATCCATGAAGCTAAAATACTTTCCCATAGTTGTTGTCAACAAAGGACTCCCAGGTAGAAGGCTTTTTGCCCTGGTTTATCTCAGAGCCAGGTGAAATACAGAGAGCTCTGCAAGTGGGATCTTGCAGGGAACCACTAGCATGGTAAATAATGACAATTCTTGGCCAGGTGTGGTAGCTCACACATGTAATTCCAGCATTTTGGGAGGCCAGGGCGGGTGGATCATTTGAGGTCAGGGGTTCAAGACCAGCCTGGCCAACATGGGGAAACCCCCTTTCTACTAAAAATACAAAAATTAGCCAGGCGAGGTGGCTCACGCCTGTAATCCCAGCACTTTGGGAGGACGAAGTGGGCAGATCATTTGAGGTCAGGAGTTTGAGACCAGACTGACCAACATGGTGAAACCCCATCTCTACCAAAAATACAAAAATTAGCCAGTCATGGTGGCAGGTGCCTGTAATCCCAGCTACTCAGGAGGCTGAGGCAGGAGAATCGCTTCAACCCGGGAGGCAGAGGTTGCAGTGAGCCGAGATAACACCACTGCACTCCAGCCTGGGCAACAGAGAGAGACTCCATCTCAAAAAAGAAAATAAAAAACGAGAAAAATAATGACAATTATTTCGGAATGAGACTTGAAGGGGCTCTATCTCTGTTTTGCTTTCTCTGGGGGATGCCAGGCTGCACCAGAGTTTGGGCTGCTATTTTTCAAGACGATCATTGAGCTGGAGAGTGGCGGATAGAACCAGAGATGTTAAAATGCCAACTAGTATGCTGTTCTCACTAATATTCAGTAGTTTTTTTGAATACATGCTCTTAGAGTTGATGCAAACTTTTAGTTAATTTCTAGAATTCTCAAAAACTTACGGCCAGGTGTGGCGGCTCATGCCTGTAATCTCAGAACTTTCGGAGGCCAAGGCAGGCGAATCACGAGGTCAGGAGATTGAGACCAACTTGGCTAACACGGTGAAACCCTGTCTCTACTAAAAGTGCAAAAAATTAACCGGGCGTGGTGGCATGCACCTGTAATCCCAGCTACTCTGGAGGCTGAGGCAGAAGAATCGCTTGAACCTGGGAGACAGAGGTTGCAGTGAGCTGACAGAGTGAGACTCTGTCTCAAAAAAAAAAAAAGAAAGAAAAAAATAGTCTAACAAGTTTTTCTAGCTTTTCATTGCTTTACGGAGGACATAATTTATGGGGGTCGTCACTCTTACATTTTTGCTGACATCTCACTTCACGTTGGTTGATGACTGATTGTTGGATTTATGCATCTGGAGCTCAGGGTGGATGGCTGATCTAGGATGTAGATTTGGGGAATATTGGTATGGAAATGGTATTTAAAACCATATGACTGTACTAATCAGTTAGAGAGAGGAGAGTCAAGGTTGGAGCCATGAGCTGATTCAATAACAGAATAGCAAACGTACAGAGAGTGACAAAGAATGGTCAGAAATGAAGTGGACAAACCACACGCAACCCCCTGCCCACATCCACTTGCTCTGACCACTTCACTGGGCATTGGCCTGATTTCCAACACCCAGTGCTTGCATCTATTTGTCTGAGGGCTTTCTCTGGACACCAAAGCTTACTCCATCCACATGTACAGCAGGGCAGGAGTACTGGATAATTAATGCACTCAGGTGCACCCCTCAACGATGACCAGCTGGAGTAGGTGTATACATACCTCAGCTCCCTCACCCGTCTGAGGTGAATGTTCCATCCTGCCACCCAGAGGTTCCCAGTGGGATTGACCCCAGTTGCTTACAGGGATAACTTACTTGATTGCACAAGCTTTATAAAATTCCTTCTTTTCCAACTTTCACTTCTTCAGATCTGGGATCACCTCCCAAATAAACTTACTCCCACTAGAATCCTTGTCTCAGAGTCTGTGCCTGGGGGAACCCAAACTTTGACAGGCTTATTAGCATAGAGTAGGTACAAGGAATCATGAGTCTGTACTCATCAGCTGGGGAGAGAAAAGAAGGGCTGGGACTGAGTCCTGGCGAATTATCATATTAGGGGTCAGAAAAGGAGGAGACTAAGGAAGAGGGTTAAAGAGCATATACCACGAAAAGAAAGAGAGCTGGGTGCAGTGGCTCACGCCTTAATCCCAGCACTTTGGGAGGCTGAGGCAGGCAGATCACCTGGTGTCAAGAGTTCAAGACCAGCCTGACCAACATGGAGAAACCCCGTCTCTATTAAAAAAAAAAAAACAAAAAATTAGGCGGGCATGGTGGTGCATGCCTGTAATCCCAGCTACTCAGGAGGCTGAGGCAGGAGAATCACTTGAACCTGGGAGGCAGAGGCTATGGTGAACCGAAATTGTCTCTCTCTCTCTCTCTCTCTCTCACACACACACACCAAAAAAAAAAAAAAAAAGAAAAGAAAGAGAAAGGAGCATTGCAAAGAGGGAATTTATCATCTAAGTTTAATGCTCCTGGAGAAAGGAATAATATTGAGGCCAGGTCCAAGATATCTCACAGGCTAACAGGAGACACAGAGGAACACAGACAATATGAAGAGAAAACCCAGGACCTCTGGTAGCCCAGATACTGCATATGACTAGCTTGAAAGTTCTTTGGAAGGCTTCCTGGAGGAGGTGATGCTAGAGATGTGTTTTAGGAAAAGTAGGAGTTTGCCTAAAGTAGGAGTTCCAGAGGAGGGATTTTCTTCCTTGTTGCAATTAAATAAATGTGTGAGTGTCGTTATGAGTGGAGCAATGGCTGGATTTAGAAGTAAAGAAGGTGGCAGGGGTCATATCACCAGGCATGGGGCAGCCACAGGGCCTTTGCACAGGCTGTTGCCTCTACCTGGAATGCTCTCCTCCTCTTTGACTCAGTCCCTCTTTTTTTTTTTTTAATTGTGAATTCAGGGTCTTTGCCTGGCTGGAGAAGCCACCCTCACCCATCTCTAGCCTAGAGCTGAGATCAGAAAATTGGGGTAGTCAAGGAAGGAGAAATTCTGAGCTGACTGTGATTAAACATCAACAAGGCCTTTCCTGGCCATCCCATTAAAAACAGGACCCTGTCAGGTATGGTGGCTCAGGCCTGTAATCCCAGCACTTTGGGAGGGCGAGGCGGGCAGATCATGAGATCAGGAGATTGAGACCATCCTGGCTAACACGGTGAAACCCTGTCTCTACTAAAAATACAAAAAATTAGGCAGGGCACGGTGGCTCATGCCTGTAATCCCAACACTTTGGGAGGCCGAGGCGGGCGGATCACCTGAGGTCTGGAGTTTGAGACCAGCCTGACCAGCATGGAGAAACCCCATCTCTACTAAAAATACAGAAAATTAGCCAGGAGTGGTGGTGCATGCCTGTAATCCCAGCTACTTAGGAGGCTGAGGCAGGAGAATGGCTTGAACCTGGGAGGTGGAGGTTGTGGTGAGCCGAGATCACGCCACTGTACTCCAGCCTGGGCAACAAGAGCGAAACCTCATCTCAAAAAAAAAAAAAAAAAAAAAAGAAATAGCCGGGCGCGGTGGCACACACCTGTAGTCCCAGCTACTCATGAGGCTGAGGCAGGAGAATCACTTGAACCTGTGAGGTGAAGGTTGCAGTGAGCTGAGATTGGGCCATTGAACTCCAGCCTGGGTGACAGAGCAAGACTCGATCTCAAAAAAAAAAGGAACCCTCCCCTGATTTCACAATTCTCCTTTTAGGTCGGTTGTTTCTTTCTAGCACTTAGCTCTGATGTAACTCACTTGTTGAGTTATCCTGTTTGTGGCTTACTGCCCAGCTGCCTCCACTAGCACCTTCTGCTCCTCCAGGGCAGGGATCTCTCCCTGTTTAGTTCCCTGCTGCATCCTCATGCCCTCAGCAGCACCTAGCACAGAGGAGCTGCTCACGAAAATGCGTGGGATGAAAGGTGAGCCACTGAAACCTATAGTCCTGAAAGCGCTGCCTCCAGAGACAGACTCCTGGGTTCCAATCTCGACTCCAGGACTGAGAATGTGAGCAAATTATACCTGCCCTACTCTGCTTCTCAAGCAGTGCAGAGCAGAGAATCATAATCCCAGGTGTCCTCAAAAGAAGTCAGAGACTGTCCGGGCTCAGTGGCTCACACCTGTAATCCCAGCACTTTGGGAGGCCAAGGCAGGCAGATCACTGAGGTCAGGAGTTTGAGATCAGCCTGGCCAACCATGGCCACCATGGTGAAACTCCGTCTCTACTAAAAATACAAAAAATTAGCCGGGTGTGGTGGTGGGCACCTGTAATCCCAGCTACTTGGGAGGCTGAGTCAGGAGAACTGCTTGAACCCTAGGAGGCAGAGGTTGCAGTGAGCTGAGATTGTGCCACTGCACTCCAGTCTGGGTGACAGAGGGAGACTCAGTCTCAAAAAAAAAAAAAAAAAAAGATAGAGACCAAAAGATTTCTAACACTGTCAGGGCATCTTCCTTTTACCCATGAATTCACAGGATCAATCTCTACTTTCACAGATGAAGCTCAGAAGAGCAAAATTAGCTGGCCAAGGTCACCTTGTTCCTGGTAAGGCACCAACATTCAAGTCCAGGCTTGTGAGACTACAGAGCTCTACTTTTTGCTGCTGGTCACTGAGGGACTGTCCTTGAGCACGAGATTCTTCTCTAGGTAATGGGCATTTTTGTTTTGCAGATAGTGATCCTCCCATCACCAGAGGCAAGCAAGTGGAGGCAGGATAATTGTGGTAGAGGACACTCCTACACTGAGCGTATATTGAGGGGGATTTCCTTTCCAATTCCCCTCATATGATGCCCAAGAAGGGGCTGACTTATACTTGAAGGGAGCCTGTGAGAACACCTTAAAGGGTTTCTTCCCTAGGCACTTGCTCTTCAGATTATTTCTTAAAACTTTAGTTACAAATGATAGCTGGGCTTGGTGGCAGGTAGGTTCTTCTAATCCTAGCTACTCGGCTGAGGCATGATTGTTTGAATCTGGGAGGCAAAAGTTGCAGTGGGGTGAGATCACACCACTGCAAGTGCACTTCAGTCCAGCCTGGGCAACAGAGCGAGACTCAATTGCAAACAAAACAAAACATTTTGGTTACAAATGGTTTTAGCATGTTTTGCATTCTTTATCTCAACCCTTGGTTTCCTCTGTCAAACTAGATTGATTAAACAGGAAAAGAGTTTATCAAGACAAAAAAATTCCTCTAAGAAATGTTATTTCTTCTATTGATACAAACTAGCAATTGATATAGAAAATTTGGGAAATTCAAAAGAGTATAAAGAGTGTATGTGACTGGGCATGGTGGTTCATGCCTGTAATCCCAGCACTTTGGGAGGCTGAGGTGGGTGGATCACAAGGTCAGAAGTTTAAGACCAGCCTGACCAATATGGTGAAACCTTGTCTCTACTAAAAATACAAAAATTAGCCAGGCATGGTGGCTCACGCCTGTAGTCCCAGCTACTCAGGAGGCTGAGGGCGACAGAGGGAGACTCTATCTCAAAAAAAAAAAAAAAAATCTGCAAATGTCGTTATGCAATTTTTGCTGTTTCATATCCCATTCTCAAATTCTCAAAGATAAGACTTTAATAATGGGTCTTATTATTTTTCTGCTTTATGTCGTTTTCAATTAGAGTGTGGTTTGTTTTAACCCTTGTTTGTACATTCTCCTATAGAACACTTAGGTCATGTCCTCTTCGAACATTTAAATAGGCCAGGTGTGGTGGTTCATGCCTGTAATCCCAGCACTTTGGGAGGCCGAGGTGGGTGGATCATGAAGTCAGGAGTTCCAGACCAGCCTGACCAACATGGTGAAACCCTGTCTCTACTAAAAAAATACAAAGTTAGCCAGGTGTGGTGGCATGTGCCTATAATCCTAGCAACTCAAAAGGCTGAGGCAGGAGAGTCACTTGAACCCGGGTGGTGGAGGTTGCAGTGAGCCGATACTGGGCCACTGCCCTCCAGTCTTGATGACAGAGTGAGACTCTGTCTCAAAGAAAAAAGAAAAAAATTAAATAATGCAATTATGAACTTTCCTATACACCTAAGTGCAGTCATTTTTCAATGAGAAAAATCGAGGTGAAATTATCTAGACATAAACATAATTATTCTGTGTATTTATGGAGTACAGTTTGATGTTTCAATCCATGTATACATTATATCCTAATGAAGTCAGGGTCATCTGCTGATTTTATACTGGGGTATTAGAGGACCACTGTTAGCCTTGGCCAAGAGGGGCCCTGCCCTGGCACTGATGCGTCCGAGGACTCTGCTCTGACCCTGTTCTGTCCTACCCTACCCAAGGGTTTGTAAACTCTTCAATGCTTGCAGCTCTTAGCCCTTTTTTGATCAATTAAGCACTTTTTAAATATATTTTCCTTTGTTAAAGGAGGAACCGTAACTCTCGGTAGCTGTACATATAACCCTTGACTTTGAAGAGTTTTCAAAGTCGAGTATGTGTTTACCTTGAGCTTGCACCCCATTGTAGATAATGCTCTACAAGACCCTAGAATTTGCTGCCCAGGTGGCTCCAAGCCACTAGCAGGGCCAAAAGGCGGGACTTCATTCTTCCGATATGAATTTTTTTTTTTTTTGAGATGGAGTCTCTCTCTGTCACTCAGGTTGGAGGGCAATGGCACGATCTCAGATCACCGCAACCTCCGCCCCCCAGGTTCAAGTGCTTCTCCTGTCTCAGCCTCCTGAGTAGCTGGGATTACAGGCATGAGGCACCACTCAGCACCATGCCTGGCTAATTTTTGTATTTTTAGTAGAGATGGGGTCTTACTATTTTGGTCAGGTTGGTCTTGAACTCCTGACCTTGTGATCCGGAAATTAAAAAAAACAAAAATCTGTGTCTATGTATTTGCTTTTACATTTGAGGAGGTAGAGCCATTCTTTCCAGCCTTTGCAGGTGTTCTTTAGTTGCGATGGACCTTTATTATTTTGTGTAGTTTAGAATTCTGGATGGGCTGGCTGGCTGAAACTCTGGACAGGCAGAGTTTGCTGTGGGATTCTCTCGGGGCTGAGTTGCTTCCTGTTCTCTGAGGTTGATGGTATTTCTGACTGTACTCCGCAGCCTGGTAAGGCCACTGGCTGGACTCTGCCATTAAGTGGGGCTGCTGGCTGGGCTCTGCAACTGTCTCTGGTGAGGCATGGTGGGATACTGTTTTCCCTGGCTGGGTGACAATGTCAGAGACAGCCACATGTACCAGTTTCTTGCACATGATGCTGTTTGCTGTTGTTGTTGTTTTTGAGACGGAGTCTCGCTCTGTCACCCAGGCTGGAATGCAGTGGCGTGATCCTGGCTCACCGCAGCCTCCGCCTCCCGGGTTCAAGCAATTCTCCTACCTCAGCCTCCCGAGTAGCTGGGAGTATAGGTGCATGCCACCACGCCCGGCTAATTTTTTTTGTATTTTTTTTAGTAGAGACAGGGTTTCACCGTGTTAGCCAGGATGGTCTCAATCTCCTTACCTTGTGATCTGCCCACCTCGGTTTCCCAAAGTGCCGGGATTACAGGCGTGAGCCACCATGCCCAGCCACATGATGCTGTTTGCTAGTTTCTACAGTGTGGCAAGTGTGTGAAGCCATTCTTGGCATTGCTATAAAGAAATACCTGAGACTGAGTAATCCATGAGGAAAAGAGGTTTAACTGGCTAAGAGTTCTGCAGGCTCTCCAGGAAGCATGGTGCCAGCATGCGTCTGCTTTGCTTTGCTTCTGGGGAGGCCTCAGGGAGTTTTTACTCACGGTGAAAGGCAAAATGACAGCAGACAATTCACATAACAAAAGCAGGACCGAGAGAGAGTGGGGTGGGATGGATCCACACTTTTAAATGACCAGATCTTGCAATAGCTCGGTCACTGTTGTGAGGACCGTACCAAATCATGAAGGTTCTGCCTTCAAGACCCAAACACCTCCGACTAAGCCCCACCTCCAACACTAGGGATTATGATTCAACATGAGATTTGGGTGGGGACAAATATCCTAACGATATTGGCACCTCTGCAGGTGGGAATGCAGAGCAAGCACCAAAACCCGTGAACTGGTTCCTGTGAGTCCACTGTCCCCTGTTCTTTGACCCAACTGACCCCTGGTGTCCAACCATGCCGGCATTCCCAACATTTCAAGTGGGACGAGATAGGAGCAAACTACCCACAAAGCATCCCAGAATGGTGGAGAAGCTGAATGTTCATTTCCAACTCATCCTTCTACCGCAAAGACCACGGGTCCAGGAGAACTCTCAGCTATGGTGTCCTGCTGGCCTCAGGGAGGGGTAGTGCACTCAAAGAGAACCGTTCCTCTTACTGTTTCGCCATGACTTTTTTTTTTTTTTTGATTCTTCAGTCCAAGGGGGCATCTCAGCCTTGCTCCCAAGGTCTGGATACGAATGATAGAATTCTTGCCTTTGAACAGTTGCTAGTGGATTTCTGGTAGGTGAAAGGAGTAAAGGCAGAAACTTCTATTCCACAACCTTGCTGACCTCACTCTCCTGAAAGTGTTATTTGGTTCATTTCAAGTATCAGTTTTGCAGTCTTTGCCTTTGCCTTCCTAAGGTTTTTGGTTGTTTTGAGACAGAGTCTTGCTTTGTCATCCAAGCTGGAGTGTAGGGGCATGATCCTGGTTCACTGCACCCTCCACCTCCTGGGTTCAAGCAATTCTCCTGCCTCAGCCTCTTGAGTAGCTGGCACCACCAAACCTGGCTAATTTTTGTATTTTCAGTAGAGATGGGGTTTTACCATGTTGGCCAGGCTGGTCTCCAACTCTTGACCTCATGATCCACCCGCCTTGGCCTCCCAAAGTGCTGGGATTACAAGCATGAGCCACTGCGCCTGGCCCAAAACAGGAATGATTTTCTTTCCCCACTGCTACCGGATGCATTGCAGACCCTTAGGAATCACTCTATTTTACCTATTCTGTGGTCTCCTCTCTGTGTCTTTACAAGCAGCAGGAAAATGGGACCTGGCTGGTGACAGGGTTCCTGCTGGTGGGATTCTCCAACCTCCCACACCTGAGGACCACACTCTTCACCCTGCTCATCCTTACCTACCTGGCCACCCTTGGGGGCAACATCACCATCATCACCATCATCGATGCAGACAGGTCTCTCCATACTCCCATGTACCGCTTCCTGGAGGTGCTCTCCCTCTCGGAGACCTGCTACATGCTGGTCACCATCCCCAACATGCTGGCCCACCTGCTGATGGAGAGCCAGGCCATCTCCATCCCTGGCTGTCGGGCTCAGATGTTCTTCTTCCTGGGTCTGGGATGCAGCCACTGCTTCCTCCTCACCCTGATGGGTTATGATCGCTACGTGGCCATCTGCCACCCACTGCACTACTCCGTGATCATGAGACCCACCGTTTACCTCTCCCTGGGAGCCCTGGTTTTCTGCTCTGGGTTCTTGGTGGCCTTGATTGAGACCAGTATGATCTTCTCATTGCCCTTTTGCCGTGGGGACCGTGTGGAGCATTTCTTCTGCGACATTGCCCTGGTGCTGAAGCTCAGCTGCGCCGAGAGCGCCCGCAAGGTGCTGGGCATCTTTTTCCTGAGCGTCCTGGTGGTGCTGATCTCCTTCATCCTCATCCTCCTCTCCTATGCCTTCATTGTGGCTGCCATTCTGAGGATTCCCTCTGCAGCCGGCCGGCACAAGTCCTTCTCCACCTGCGTGGCCCACGTCACTGTGGTTGTGGTGCATTTTGGCTGTGCCTCCATCATCTACCTGCGGCCAGAGTCTGGGGCCAACCCTGACCAGGACCGCCTAGTGGCCGTGTTCTACACGGTGGTGATGCTGCTGCTGAACCCTGTGGTATACACTCTGAGGAATAAGGAGGTCAGGGTGGCTCTCAGGAGGACTCTGGCACGGAGCCGTGGGGTTTTAAAATAAGGACCTGCTCGGCTAGGCATGGTGGTTCAGGCCTGTAATCCCAGCACTTTGGGAGTCTGAGGCAGGCAGATCACCTGAGGTCGGAAGTTCGAGACCAACCTGGCCAACATGGTGAAACCCTGTCTCTACTAAAAATACAAAAATTAGCCAGGCGTTGTGATGTGTGCCTGTAATTCTAGCTACTTGGGAGGCTGAGGTAGGAGAATCGCTTGAACTTGGGAGGTGGAGGTTGGAGTGAGCCGAGATTGCACCATTGCACTCCAGTCCAAGAGACAAGAGCAAAACTCCGTCTCAAAAAAAAAAAAACCAAAAAAACAAAAAGCAAACAAAAAACAAAAGAAACTCCTGCTCTATGTTTCATGCTATTCTAGGTTTTTTTTTTTTGAGACAGAGTTTCTCTCGTTGCCCAGGCTGGAGTGCCATGGCGCGATCTCGGCTCACTACAGCTTCCACCTCTTGGGTTCAAGCGATTCTCGTGCCTCAGCTTCCTGAGTAGCTGGGATTATAGGCATGCGCCACCACGCCCAGCTAATTTTGTATCTTTAGTAGAGACAAGGTTTCTTCATGTTGGTCTGGTTGGTCTCGAACTCCTGACCTCAGGTGATTTGCCCACCTCAGCCTCCCAAAGTGCTGGAATTACAGGCATGAGCCACCACGCCCAGAATTCTAGTTTTTTTGTTTTTCCCCCTTTCTGAGACAGGGTCTTGCTCTGTCGCCAAGGCTGGAGTGCAGTGGTACAATCATGGCTCACTGAAGCCTCCAACTCCTGGTCTTAAGTGATCATCCCTCCTCAACCTCCCACATAGCTGGGACTACTGGTGTTTGTCGCCATGCCCAATTAATTTTTAAATTTTAATTTTGTACAGATAGGGTCTCGCTCTGTTGCCCAGGCTGATCTCAAACTCTTGGCCCCAAGTGATCCTCCTGTCTTAGCTTCCCTAAATGCTGGGATTGCAGATGTGAGCCACTAAGCCCAGTCAGTCTAGGGTTTCTATTAGCATGTGTACCTCCACAGACTCAGTTGTCTCATCTGGTAAATAGGGGTCACTTCCATGCATTAAATGAGATAGGCTTGATCAGCTAACGGTGCCTGAGACTTGGCATAAATTCAGGAATGCTTTTCCTTTTGTCTTCATTTCCTGGACTTGGCTGGGATGCATGGTGGTCTGTAGTGTCTGATATGCACCAGTGGAGGGCGCCATTGAGGCAGCCCCTTGATGGTGGGCTGTGGAAGGTAGTGTCTAGTAGCATTGATCAGGATTGACACTGTCCTCAGCATTCCTTTATTTCGTCACACCAAGAAGTAGTTTGCTTTTTTTGGGTGCGGGAGGGCTCTGTGTGTCACCAACCCAAGCCTGCCTTTGTTTATTCTTCCTGCGAGAGTTGCATGCTATTGTTTTGTTATCCTTTAGCTGTCTTCTTCTGGGATCTATTGAGATTAAACAAATACACACATGCACACACACACGTATATATACTACTTATATATACACTTGTGTGTGTGTGTGCATGTGTATGTGTGTGTATATATATATATATACTATTTATTTTTATTTATTTATTTTTGAGACAGAGTTTTGCTCTTGTTGCCCAGGCTGGAGTGCAATGGCGCGATCTTGGCTCACTGCAACCTCCGCTTCCTGAGTTCAAGCGATTCTCCTGCCTCAGCCTCCCAAGTAGCTGAGATTACAGACGTGCACCACCATGTCCGGCTAATTTTTGTATTTTTAGTAGAGATGGGGTTTCACCATGTTGATCAGGCTGGTCTCGAACTCCTGACCTCAACTGATCCACCCGCCTCTGCCTTCCAAAGTGCTGGGATTACAGGTGTGAACCACTGTGCCTGGCCCTGTCTGGTAACTTCTAATCGACTGTCTGTCTCTATGAATTTGCACATTCTAGATATTTCACCTCAAGAGAGTCACACAAGCTGTGTCATTTTGTGTCTGTCTTGTTTCACTTAGCATAATGGTTTCAAGGTTCATCCATGTTGTAACATGTGACAGAACTTCATTTTTTTTTTTGAGACAGAGTCTTGTGCTGTCACCCAGGCTGGAGTGCAGTGGCGCAAGCTCAGCTCACTGCAACCTCCACCTCTGGAGTTCAAGTGATTCTCCTGCCTCAGCTTCCTGAGTAGCTGGGATTACAGGCACCTGCCACCACGCCCAGCTAATTTTTGTATTTTTAGTAGAGAGAAGATTTCACCATATTGGCCAAACTGGTCTCCAGCTCCTGATCTCAAGTGACCTGCCTGCCTCAGCTTTCCAAAGTGCTGGGATTACAGGCGTGAGACACTGTGCCCGGTCCAGAGCTACATTTTTTAAATGGCTGAATAATGTTCTATTGCATGGAGAGACTACATTTTGTTTATCCATTCATCTGTCGGTACACATTTGGCTTGTTTCCACCATTTGTCAATTGTAGACAGCACTCCTATGAATGTGGGTATACAAATATCTCTTTGAGTCTCTGTTTTCAATCCCTTTGAGTGTGTACCTAGGAGTGGAATTGCTGGAATAAGATAATAATTCCATATTTAACTCTTCGAGATATTGCCAACTAGTTTTCCACAGTGACTACACTGTTTTACATTCCCATCAGCAGTGTATGAGTGTTTCAACTTCTCTATATCCTTGTCAGTGATTATTATTTTATATTTTTAAAAGTTGTATCAATCCTAATAGATGTAAAGTTGTGTCTCATTGTGCTTTAGTTGTTCACTTTTGTTTAATTAGACGCTGGTATTGGATTGAAATAATCCAAAGTATCTTTCACTACAATGGAATAAAATAAGAAATCAGTAATAGAAGAAAAATTTCACAAATATGCAGAACTTAAACAACATGCTCTTAACTAGTAGGTCAAAGAGGAAATTATGTTAGATTGAAAAGTACTTTGAGATGAATGAAAATGAAAACAAAACATACTAAAACTTAGGGGATGCAGCAAAAGCAGGCTCAGAGGGCAATTCATAGCTGTGAATGTTTACTTTGAAAAAGAAGAAAGATCCCAAATCAATCACCTACCTTTATGCTTTGTGGAATTAGAAAAAGAAAAGCTTACTGAACACTGGTGATGAAGCTGATGCCATGAAATTCTCCAGGAAAATATGATAGGGGCTATGCTTTATGTGCTGTATTTTCTGTTTGTTCCAAAAAGTCTGCTTTGCTTGCTGTCTCGGGAGATTGTATTTTTAGTAAAGGTGGGGTTTGATCAGGGGCTTCTGCTTTTCCATCTTCCTCATTTTCTCTTGCCACAACCATGTAAGAAGTGCCTTTTGCTTCCCATCATGATTCTGAGGCCTCCCCAGCCATTGGAACTGTAAGTCCAATTAAACCTCTTTTTCTTCCCAGTCTCAGGTATGTCTTTATCAGCAGCGTGAGAACAGACTAATGCAGGTGGTCTCTCGAAAAGTTAAAAACAGATTTAGCATGTGATCTAGCAATTCTACTTCTGGGTATATGTCCAAAAAACCTGAAAGCAAGATCTTGAAGAGTTGTTTGTACACACACATTCAGAGCAATATTACTCACAATAGCCAAAAGTTGGAAGCAACCCAAATGCCCTGCAGTGGATGAATTCATAAACAAAACAGTATAGCACATACTGCCATACAACAGCATCTTATTCATTCTTTTTTTCTTTTCTTTTTTTTAGAGAAGAGATTTCTCCATGTTGTTCAGGCTGGTCTTGAACTCCCAACCTCAGACAAGAGGCACAAGACATGGACATCTACAACTCACAGATATCTGATAATAAATGACAATAAGAATGACAGCTCAGCTGGGCACGGTGGCGCCCGCCTTGGCCTCCCAAAGTGCTGCCCAAAGTGCCCACCTCGGCCTCCCAAAGTGCTGGAATTATAGGCGTGAGCCACTGCATCCAGCCTTATTCATTCTTAAAAAGAAGGAAATTCTGACACAACCTAGGTGACCTTGGAAGATAGTATGCTAAGTGAGATAAGCCAATAAGCAAATAAGAAGTAGGCCAGGCGTGGTGGCTCATGGCTGTAATCCCAGCACTTTGGGAGGCCCAGGCAGGTGGATGTCAGGAGATCAAGGCCATCCTGGCTAACATGGTGAGACCCTGTCTCTACTAAAAATACAAAGAATTAGCCAGGTGTGGTGGCATGCACCTGTAGTCCCAGCTACTCAGGAGGTTGAGGCAGGAGAATCGCTTGAACCCAGGAAGTGGAAATTGTAGTGAGCCAAGATCGTGCCACTGCACTCCAGCCTGGGTGACAGAGCTAGACTCTGTCTCCAAAAAAAAAAAAAAAAAAAAAAAAAGAAAGAAAGAAAGAAAGAAAATAAGTACTGTATAATTCTACTTCTATAAGGTACCCAGAGCATTCAGATTCAGAAGGCAGAAAGTAGAACACTAGTTGCTATGGTCTGAGGGAGGTAAGAATGGGGAGTGAGTGTTTAATGGGTATGGAATTTCACTTTTGCAAGATGGAAAAGTCCTGATAATGGGTGGCAGTCATGGTTACTCAACAGTGTGAAGGTACTTAATATACTGAGCTATGGATTTAAGAATGACTCTCCTGATAGTGTTTATGTTATGTGAATTTTGCCACAATTAAAAATAAAAACTAAATTAAAAAAGATATGCAGTGAAAGGTAGCCAGATAGCAACATTTAGTTGGCAAGAGAAGAGTCTGTCTTGTAGATATCTTGGTTCTGAAATATCTGAATCGCCTCCCTAAATAGGCAGAGCTAGATGAACTGATACCACTGCGTACAGTGTCTTACAATGTACATGCACCTCCTTTTTCTTATACACAGACATCCCAATCCAAGAGGCTAGCCTAGTGACTCATCCACTCACTGGTCCGGTTTGAAATATAAGATTCGTCCATTGATCTCTTGTATGGTTTCTCATTGTCTGATGCCCTACAAACTTAAAAAGCTTCTTCTAGTCTACAAGCAGTATAAATGGTAAAACCATAGTAAAGCAAACAAACAACCCCCCTACCCTCAATTTCCCAAACAATAAAAAACTGCAATTTCAATGGAACCATGGGAAACACACAAAAGTCAATGAACCACAATATGAAATTTTCATTACGCAGAAATTAACTAGGTGTGCAGTGGCTCATGCTTGTCATCCCAGCACTTTGGGAAACTGAGGTTGGAGGATTGCTTGAGGCTAGGAGTTTGAGACCAGCCTGGGCAACATAGTGAGACCCCATCTCTACAAAAGACCAAAACGTTATCTGGATGTGGTGGTGTGTGCCTGTGGTCCCAGCTCCTCAGGAAGCTGAGAAGGGAGGATCGTTTGGGCCCTGGAGTTTGAGGCTGCAGTGAGCCACTTCACTGCAGCCTGGGCGACAGAGCAAGACCCAGTCTGTAAAAAAACAAAACAAAACAAGAAATACAAATTTTACTTGGCAGATATTGTGAAGAGTCCTTGAAGGGCAGCCTGGCCAGAGTGTAAGTTCTTTGTCCACTGTCCTCCGTGGCCCTTGATTTTGCCCTCTTGTGGGGCCCTTCATTGTGTTCTGTGCCCCAAGGGCATTTCTGAAGTGTTCTCATCTCCTTTCCTGCTGGTACAATTTTGAGGGGGCTCATTATACAAATTTGGGGATTTTCTTTGAGACAGAGTTTTCCTCTGTCACCCAGGCTGGACCGCAGTGATGTGAACATGGCTCACTGTAGCCTCAACCTTGTGGGTTCAAGGGATCCTCCTACCTCAGACTCCCATGTAGCTGGGACCACAAGCATGCACCCCCATACTCGGCTAACTTTTTTATTTTTCACAGAGATGGGTCTCTCTTTGTTGCCTAGGCCAATTCTCAAACTCCTGGGCTCAAGGGATTCCCCTGCCTTCACTTCCCAAAGTGCTGGGATTACAGGCATGAGCCATTGCTCCTGGCCAGGATTGTTTTTATTTTATTTTTTATTTTTTTCTGAGATGGAGTCTCCCTCTGTCACCCAGGATGGACTGCAGTGGTGCAATCTTGGCTCACTGCAACCTCTGCCTCCTGGGTTCGAGCAATTCTCCCGCCACAGCCCTCCCAAGTAGCTGGGATTACATGCATGAGCAACCATGCCAGGTTAATTTTTGTATTTTTAGTGGAGATGGGGTCTCACCAGTTGGCAAGCTGGTCTTGAACTCCTGATCTTAAGTGATTCACCCACCTCTGCCTCCCAAAGTGCTAGGATTACAGGTGCCAGCCACTGCTCCCTGCTGAGATTTTTTTTTTTTTTGAGACGAAGTCTCACTCTGTTGCCCAGGCTGGAGTGCAGTGGCATGATCTTGGCTCACTGCAACCTCTGCCTCCAGGTTCAGGCAATTTTCCTGCCTCAGCCTCCTGAGTAGCTGGGATTACAGGCATGTGCCACCACATCCAGCTAATTTTTGTATTTTTAGTAGAGACGGGGTTTCACCATGTTGGTCAGGCTGGTCTCAAACTCCTGACCTTGTGATCCACCTGCCTTGGCCTCCCAAAGTGCTGGGATTATAGGCGTGAGCCACTGCGCCTGGCGCCGAGATTGTTTTTATATGTCAAATAATCACAGTCAAAAGACTGTGCCAAAGCAGGCCAGGATCATAGTTTCTTTGACAATACAGATTTCAAATATTTAGTAGACTTTCCATCTCCTTGTCTCCAAGTAGGTCCATATGCATGGAGTGAGGAGCCAATTATCAATATTTCCTCTGACATAGTTTTTTTTTTTTTTTTTGAGATGGAGTCTCGCTTTGTCGCCCAGGCTGGAGTGCAGTGGCTCGATCTTGGCTCACTGTAACCTCTGCCTCCCGGGTTCAAGTGATTCTCCTGCCTCAGCCTCCTGAGTAGCAGGAACTACAGGCACTCACCACCATGCCCGGCTAATTTTTTGTATTTTTAGTAGAGACGGGGTTTCACCATGTTAGGCAGGATGGTCTCGATCTCCTGACCTCGTGATCTGCCTGCCTCAGCCTCCCAAAGTGCAGGGATTATAGGCGTGAGCCAGACAGTTCTTAAACCTGACTCGGTCCTCCTTTATTTTCTGGCCTCTATGCCTGGACCTTGGTATTCTCTCATCTTAGTGGCAGCTACTCTTAGCCTTCTGAAAGGTAGAGTTGGGAGGGGAGGCAGTACTCTTGCTCCTGGACTGCCTCTCACAGTCTACAAGAGCATTCCAAGTGGGAAGCTGCTAAGAACCTGCTGCCTCATCAGAGCCACCTTGTATGGGTGCTTCATTTTGTGGGTGCAGGAGGTGTTTTGCTTTGAAGTCCTGTGAGGCCCTGAATCACCACACCCAGTTCATTTCAATTGTAGCATGCATGGAGAAAGAGCCTCCCTTAATGTAACTATATTCCTTTCCATCTCCATTTGCTACAGTACATCTCTCTCTTTATTTTTAAATTTATTATTATTATTTTTTTAGATGGAGTCTCGCTCTGTGGCCCAGGCTGGAGTGCAGTGGCGCGATCTCAGCTCACTGCAACCTCCGCCTCCCGGGTTCAAGTGATTCTCTTGCCTTGGCCACCTGAGTAGCTGGGATTACAGGTGCACACCACTATGCCCTGCTAATTTATTTTTAGTAGAGATGGGGTGTCAGCATGTCGGTCAGACTGGTCTCGAACTCCTGACCTCGTGATCCACCCACCCTGGCCTCCCAAAGTGCTGGGATTACAGGTGTGAGCCACTGCACCTGGCCCAACCATACATTTTTATCCCAGGCTATAGGAGAAACTTAAAGGCTCAAAGGAACATATACTCCTTCCTTTAAAGGGCATGATGGGCTGGGCGCTGTGGCTCACGTTTGTAATCCCAGCACTTTGGGAGGGCAAGGTGGGCAGACTGCCCGAGGCCAGGAGTTCAAAACCAGTCTGGCCAGCATGATGAAACCCCATCTCTACTAAAAATACAAAATAATTAGCTGGGTGTGGTGGCATGCACCCTTAATCCCAGCTACTCGGGAGGCTGAGGCAGGGGAATTGCTTGAACCAGGGAGGTGGAGGTGGCAGTGAGCTGAGATCACGCCACTGCACTCCAGCCTGGGTGACAGAGCAAGACTCCGTCTCAAAAAAAAAAAAAGGCCACGATGTGGTGTTCACCACACCCATTTACATCCCACTGGCTAGAACTATGATGCATGCTACAGCTGGCCCCAGAGGGGTCTGGATAACAGCTTTTAACAGCATTTAGTTAGGTGGATTATCATATACCTGGCCATATCTTGGGAGTTCTATCATTAAAGGAAGAAGAGAAGAATGAATTCTGGTGAACAACTAGCAACAGTTTGCATGTTTCATCCTATGAAGCAAGGTTACTGCTTCCATTTTGCTGATGAAAGACATTGAGGCTTAGAGAGTTTAAGAGATTGCCTAGACATGGAAAGTAAAATAAAGCATAAAGAGAAACAATAAAAAGTTAAAAAACAGGGGGAATGAAGTGGAAGTGTAGAGGTTTGTTTTTTTGTTTTTGTTTTTTTTTTTGTTTGTTTTTTTGAGACCGAGTCTTGCTCTGTTGCCCAGGCTGGAGTGCAGTGGCACGATCTCAGCTCACTGCAACCTCTGCCTCCCAGGTTCAAGCAATTCTCCAGTGTCAGCCTCCTGAGTAGCTGGGAATACAGGCTTGCACCACCATGTCCGGCTAATTTTTTTATTTTTTATTTTTAGTGGAGATGGGGTTTCACCATGTTGACCAGGCTGGTCTTGAACTCCTGACCTCAGGTGATCTACCTGCCTCGGCCTCCCAAAGTGCTGGGATTACAGGTATGAACCACTTTGCTTGGCCTCTCAAGCTCTGAAGTGATCCTTCTGACTTGGCCTCCCAAAGTGTTGGGATTACAGACATGAGCACCCAGCCTCATTTTCAGTTTTAAGCAGGATATTAAACACATTAAAAGTTTTGTAGGATGGCTCCATTTTTCTTTTAAATTTTGGAAACCTGTTCATGTATAAGTTACTAACAACTTCTTTGGTAATGTTTTTGTGGTTTCTGTGGATTTTTAATTTTCCCCAGTGGCGAGAGCTTGTTGGTTTTCATTTATCTGTTCGAGTGGATGGAAATACCAGCTCCACCACCCACCCCCTCGTTAGGCATTGCCTCATGCAGTGTGGAGTCAGGAATGGCTCACCCTCATGAGGATGGTTGGAAGCCTACGTGATGCTGTCTTTGGCTCCAGGATATGAAAGCCAGGATTAGGGGCCCGCATCAATTTCGAAGGAGCTCTGAGTGCCTTGGGATCCTTCTCAAAGGCTGTAGGAGCGTTTAGAAACACCGGCATTTCATGCCCACCAGGAGGAGTCAGGAGATCTGGGAGCCAGTTTAGTTCTGAAGCACTTGCTGAGACTTGGAGAGATCACCCCACTCTGTGTCTCACAAGTCATCAAAGAGAGGAATTGGCAATGATGATCGCTTCCCTCTTTGACATTTCCAGAGTCTATACTTACTTCGAAACTCATAAAGGTAGGGATTGATGAGGATATGAGGGTGTGGTAAGCGCATTGTCTCCCCAGACTGGAAACACTTAACAGGAGTTTCCTGTGTGTAACATCAAAGACACCTTTGAATTGCAAAGGCAGAAATTGAGTCCCCTCTTTCAAACCTTCTGGTGACTTTAAGGGACCACTTTGGTTTGGTGCCAGTGTGTCTTCAAACAATTCTATTTATGGACGTTGTGTGTGGCATATAATGATCTATTTATCTACACATAAATGTATAAAATTATATGTATGTAATTTTAGTTTTTAAAGGATCATGCGCTAAAGTTGAACTTTTTTAGAGTTCAGTTCAATGAATTTTGTTTTTTTTGAGACGAAGTCTTGCTCTGTTGCCAGGCTGGAGTGCAGTGGTGTGATCTTAGCTCACTGCAACCTCTGCCTCCCGGGTTCAAGCAATTCTCCCGCCTCAGCCTCCCAAGTAGCTGGGATTACAGACATGTACCACCACGCCCAGCTAATTTTTGTATTTTTAGTAGAGACGGGGTTTCACCCTGTTGGCCAGGATGGTCTCTATCTCTTGACCTCATGATCCGCCCACGTTGGTCTCTCAAAGTGCTGGAATTACAGGCATGAGCCACTGTGCCAGGCCCAGTTCAATGAACTTTAATATAGGTAATCACTACCATAATTAGAATTTTAACACATGCAACCACCATAGTACAGAACAGTTCTATCACCCCAAAAACTTCCTTGTGCTACCCCCTTTATTCCAACACCCTTCCCTAACCCCTGGCAACACTGATCTCTCCTCCCACAGTGTGGTTTTGTCACTTGGAGAATAGCATATAAACGGATCATATGATGTAACCTTTGAGATTGGCTTCTTTTTTTTTTTTTGAGATGGAGTTTCACTCTTGTTGCTCAGGCTCACTGCAAACTCTGTCTCCTGGGTTCAAGTGATTCTCCTGCCTCAGCCTCCTGAGTAGCTGGGATTATAGGGGCCCACCACCACACCCAGCTAAATTTTTATATTTTTAGTAGAGCCGGGGTTTTACCACATTGGTCAGGCTGGTCTCAAACTCTCGACCTCAGGCAATTTGCCCATCTCAGCCTCCCAAAGTGCTGGGATTACAGGCGTGAGCCACCGTGCCCAGCCTATTTTGTTGTACTTTACGTTTTAAGCAAGACAGAGGGTCTTGCTCTGTCACCCAGGCTGGAGTGCAGTTGCATAATCATGGCTTACTGCAACCTCGAACTCCTGGGCTCAAGGGATCTTCCCACCTCAGCCTCCAGTATCTGGGACTACAGCTGCATGCCACCATGCCTGGCTAGTTAGTTTTATATATATATATTTTGACATGGTGTCTTGCTCTGCCACCTAGGCTGGAGTGCAATGGCACAATCTTGGTTCACTGTAAACTCTGCCTCCCGGGTTCAGGTGATTCTCCTGCTTCAGCCTCCTGAGTAGCTGGGATTACAGGCGCCCGCCACCATGTCCAGCTAATTTTTATATTTTTAGTAGAGACGAGGTTTCAACATGTTGGCCAGGTTGGTCTCAAACTCCTGACCTCAGGTGATCTACCCACCTTGGCCTCCCAAAGTGCTGGGATTACAGGTGTGAGCCACCACACCCAGTCTAATTATTTTTTATTAAAAAAATATATTTTTTTGTAGAGATGGGGGTCTCATTCTGTTGCCCAGACTGGTCTCAAACTCCTGAGCTCAAGCAATCCTTTCACCTTGGCTTTCCAAAGTGTTGGGATTACAAGCGTGAGCCACGGCACCTGGCCTGTCGTGTTTCAGTAGTTTGCCCTCTTTATTGCTGAGCAGTGTTTCATGATGTGAGTGTCTCACAGTTTGTTTAACCATTCCTCTCTTAAGGGCTATTTTGTTTTTTTCCAGTTTTTGGCTATTGCAAATAAAGCTCCTGTGAATAATCACATGCAGGTTGTGCGTGGTCGAATATTGTTCAAAATCCTCTCTGGCTTTCTAGTTCACTTAGAATAAAATTTGCAGTCCTCATGCAGTCTGTAAAATCACACCTGCCTGTCCTTTGTCTACCCTTTGATGGGATCTCCTCCTTGCCTCCTCTTTGCTCTCTTTCTTCCAGCTATCCTGGCTTTCCTGACTTTCTCTGCACATGCAAAGCCCATGCCATTTGTAATGAGTTGAATGGCGGACCCTAAAATGTCCATTCAGAACCTGTAAATGTGACCTTACTTGGAAAATGTGCCTTTGAAGAAGTAGTTAAGTGAGGGGTCTCAAGATGAGACTCTCCTGGATTAGGGTAGTCCCTAAATGCAATGACAAGTGTCCTTGTAAGAGACAGAGGAGGAGGTGCAGGCACAGGGAATAAGGCCATCTGAAGATGTACGCAGAAATTGGAGTGATACAGCCACACGCCAAAGGATGCCTGGAGCCTCTTGTAGTTGGAGGAGGTAAGGATCCTCCCCTAGAGATCTTCAGTGATATGTGGCCCAGCTGATGCCTCGAGGCTGAACTCCCAGCCTCCAGAAGTGTAAGAGAATTAATTCCTGTTGTTTCAAACCACTCAGTTTGTGGTAATGTGTTACGGCTGCTAAAGGAAATTAGCAAACCACTTCAGGGCCTTTGCATGTGCCATTTCCTCTACCTGGATTACTCTTTCCCCAGATCCTTGTGGGGTCCATGCCCTCACTTTCTCCTGGTCTCTCTGCTCAACTGTCACCTCCTTAGAGTCCTCCTGCTCATCCTAAGAGAGGCCCTTACTGTATCCCTCTAACTCTATGATTTGTTGCACTTCTCTTTAAATATCAATCAATTTAGATACTTGGTATTTGTTTCCTCCTCCCCTACTCCCGTTTTTTTTTTTTAAAGAGACAAGGTCTTGCTCTGTTGTCCGAGCTGGAGTGCAGTGGCACGATCACAGCTCACTATAACCTTGACCTCTTGGGTTCAAGCGATCCTCCCTCCTCAGCCTCCCAAACAGTTAATTTTTTTGCTTTTTTTTTTTTTTTTTTGAGACAGAGTCTCACTCTCTTGCCCTGGCTGGAGTGCAATGGTGTGATCTCGACTCACCATAACCTCTGCCTCCCTCGTTCAAGTGATTCTCCTGTCTCAGTTTTTTTTTTTTTGAGTGACAGGGTCTCAGTTTGTTGCCCAGGCTGGTCTCAAACTTGTGGCCTCAAGCAGTCCTCTTATCTTGGCCTCCCAAAGTGCTGGGATTACAGGCATGGACCACCATGCCAGGCTTATTCCCCCCCACCTCCCACTTTTTGAAAAATAACTTGTCTTCTGTGTATATTTGTTTCAGGGACTGTTGAATAATCCGACTTTGGGCTGAGAAGCTTTTTGGACAGTTGTCTAGTGACAATCTTTCTTCATCTGGGGAGAGATGAGACAGATGAACCTTTCTATTAGTCTTGGAGCATGTTAAAGCTTTCTCTCTCAAGAATCCACATCTATTACAACATCTTTCTCTCTCTCTCTGGAAAATTGTATCCTTGCTACTAAGACTTTTTTCCCCCCTTTTTTAGCTTTACAGAAAAGCTGCAAAGATAGTAAGATAATTTTTGTCTACTCTTAAGCTTCCCTGAGTGTTAACACCTTATATAACCATGATACATTTACTGACACAAAAAGATGAACGCTGGTTCATTACTATTAACTCAACTCCAGACTTTATTTGGATTTCAGCAGCTTTATCCACAAATTTGTCCTTTCTCTGCTACTTGGATCCAGCCCAGGGTACTATATTAAACTTGGTTCTCACGTCTCCTTTCCGTCCTCTGGTCTGTGCCAGTTTCTCGGTCTTTGTTTTTCATGACCTTGACAGTTTTGGAGAGGTCTGGCCAGGCATTTTGTAGAATGTGCCTCAATTTAGGTTTCCTTTGCTGGCTACTATTTCTATTTTATAAACAATATACACACATACGCTCACATATATACATGCATAAATATGGTGTGAAAATACACATAACATAAAATCTACCATTTTAAGCATCATATTTTTTTGAGACACGGTCTTGCTCTGTCGCCCAGGCTAGAGTGCAGTGGTCTGGCCCCACCAATGTGGAAAGCGAGCTGTGTTCGGAGGACCTGAACCTAGGGCTTGCAAATGTGGGGCCAATGGCAGGCTGTGGAAGACGGGCCCACAAAGGCTTTTGCTCCTGAAGCCGCTGAGGGGCGTGGCCTACTGGTTTTTAAAAAAATAAAGTAGGTGCGAGGCCTGCAGTGCGAGCCAATGAAAGGCGAGGGTAGGCGGGACCTGCGCGCGAGACGGCCAGTAGAGGGAAGGCTCTTTCGGGTGGTCCCGGAGTGTGGTTCAGACTGTGCGCATGCGCAGAGGGCCGGACTACGGGACGCCGCTGAGCCAAGCGGGCGAAAGGGGCACGGCCGCCCTCCTGGGTCACGTGACACAGAGGGAGCCGAATTCTGCTGGAAGCAGCGCTCTATCCTGGAGGTGAAGGTGAATAACCTCGGGGGTCGAGCTGGTGGCAGAGAACCGCATCCTGATGCGATGTGACCTCGACCCATGACGCGGGGTCGGGGGTCAGGCTTGGGCCAGTGCGCTCTCCAAGGGAGGGGGGTGGCTTGCGCAGAGGGTCGCGCCTGCTAACTCAGGGGGCGTGATCTCGTGCTTCTTGGTGACGTAACGTGGGGCGGGCTCACTACTGGGGCTGAGATTTCGGGTCCCATTGTGGAAAGAGAGGCAGGGCTTCTGCCTGTCCATTGACAAGTAGGTAAGTGGAAGATAACTCTGTGTAGTGCTGTTGTCACCGCCGTGACTTGTGGTGGCTAGTTTGGGTGGGGGTGACGTAAAGAACTGGGGTTACCGCCGCGTGTTTGTCTCAGAGAAGCGGCCTCACCTAGTGCCTAGGCGCACAAGGGGCGTGGCCTGGAAGGGTTGGGGGCGTGGCCGCACAGAAACTGGCGACAAGGGGCGTGGCCCTGGATTCGGGCTGGGAGACGGGGTGCGATTTTTTCCGGATAATGTCCCTGTTGCGCCCCAGTCTGGGCAGTGCTCTTTCTCTATTAGGTACCACCGCATGGAGATCCCCGAGGCCGCCGCCCCTGTCGGGAGTTTCTTCCCCTTCTTCCTGCTCCTGGCCTGCGGGATGCTGGTGGCCGCCTTGCTGGGCGCCGCGCACCGCCTGGGGCTCTTCTATCAGCTGCTGCACAAGGTGCGGGGCAAGGAATGGGAGGCGGGCTGGGGGCAGCCAAAGAGGGAGGGGCCTTGTGGTGCTGCTTCCAGCTCACTCCTAGTTGTGCAGGGTGGGAAAGCGAGCCCCGACAAGCCCAGAGCGACTGGTAAGAGGTTCTGTCCAGGACCCTGTCTCCGTTGCCACGCTGCCTGCCTATGGGGGCCTGAACTTTGCCACTAGTGAGAGAGAACACGGAAGCGGCCTCTGCCCGGCACTCGAACCCCGCCTATCTCCTTCCGCAGTGGCTCTTTTCACAGACAGCACTCTGATTGTGCTCCCTAAACTGGATGGGATAGACTGGGCTGAGGGCAGGCACCAGCGAGGGGGTGGCAGTGAGTTTCGTGACAGTTGCCCTTTGCTGAGTTCAGCACTTTAGACTTTCTTACCTACCCCTTAACTTTTCCTTGAAAGTAGGTGCTGTTCTTTCTGACCTCATTTTCTGCAAGAGGAAGCTAAGTCTGAGAGAGATTGTGTGGTGGTTTTCCCTAGGTGACCCCGCATGCCTCCCCCCGAACTACTACCTGTTTAAAATTTACCCCTTCCGCAGACCCCCTCTTCAACCCTTTCTCTCCTAGCAGGGACCAAGTTTGACCTCTCCCTCCCCAAACCCTTCTCTAGTCCTTCCTCTGCTAGCCAGGAGTGATGCCACTGACCTTCAGGACTTGTGGAGATTTAAAGCAAGTCTTGGATGTGCGGAACTGTGAGGCTGCTGGGGTTGGGAGGCCTGGGCAAGTTGTGTGCCAGGAGCTAACTCCTGTGCCAGGCACATGGTGGCTGGTAGCCTGTCAACTAAGCCTGGGGCATCAGGGAGGCTGGGATCAGCAGTCCAGCTGCCAGGCCCTGCAGCGAAACTAGAGAGCAGGCAGGAGTCATAGCAAATGGCTCTCTGCCTTGTGTCCCTGGCTAAACCCCCTGGGTTATATAACCCTCTCCTCTCTCCCTGATTGCCTTGCCATCCCGGAGGCAGGAAGTGTAACAGTACGGCACTTAAGAGTGTGGGTTCTATTGGACTTTGAATCTTGCTTGGGCAAGTGTTGATGTCCTCAGCTATAAGAGGATGTCCTCAGCTATGACAAGGAGTTCTGATAAGATGCTGTGCCTTGCTTTGAGCCTGGTGTGTAGTGTAATAAATGCCTAACCAAGACTAAGCTTCCCTTGACTTTCCACCCTGCCCCTGCCCCCTTACCTGGGGCAAGGGGATTGCCCTCTCTCCCAGCTGTCCTCTGGCGTGGCCTTTGACTCTATTGCTCCACCCACTCCTTGGACCCAGGTGGACAAGGCAAGCGTCCGGCATGGCGGAGAGAACGTGGCCTCTGTGCTGAGGGCCCATGGCGTGCGGTTCGTCTTCACGCTGGTTGGTGGGCACATTTCCCCGCTGCTGGTGGCCTGTGAGAAACTGGGCATCCGTGTGGTGGACACACGCCATGAGGTCACGGCCGTCTTTGCTGCCGATGCTACGGCCCGCCTGTCTGGTGAGGGCATTGCAGAGAGGGCTGGGGACTGGTGGATAGAGTGTCTGTGAGAGCAGGGGTTTTTCAGAGGTGGGAGAATGGCCAGGAGAGTGGGCGTGGCCGTGATGGGCTCTGTGTTCCAGGAACGGTGGGCGTGGCAGCAGTGACGGCTGGCCCTGGCCTCACCAACACAGTGACTGCGGTGAAGAACGCTCAGATGGCCCATTCCCCAGTCTTGCTTCTGGGTGGGGCCGCCAGCACTCTGCTGCAGGTACCCAGTCCATGGCAGCCGGTGGGGGCCCAGGGGGGCTTAAAGGGCTCACGTGGTAACCCTGCCACACCTCTGTCTTTGCCAGAACCGGGGTGCGCTCCAGGCCGTGGATCAGCTGTCCCTGTTCCAGCCGCTCTGTAAGTTCTGCGCGTCCGTGCGGAGGGTGCGGGACATCGTGCCCACCCTGAGGGCCGCGATGGCTGCCGCCCAGTCGGGCACCCCAGGTAGGTGGAGGATGGTGGTGCTGAGCAGCACTGGGGCTGAGGGGCTGGGGATGTGTGTTGCAGACTCAGTGTCATCCCTGTCCCTGCAGGTCCGGTGTTTGTGGAGCTGCCCATTGACGTGCTGTATCCCTACTTCATGGTCCAGAAGGAGATGGTGCCAGCCAAGCCACCAAAGGGCCTTGTGGGCCGAGTAGTCTCCTGGTGAATAGCCCCACCCTGCCATTCCCTCCTCCACCCCCTGTCCTCTCCTGCAGCTTCTAGCTCATGTCCATCCTCCTTTGATTCACATGTGGACTGGGAGGAGACTGCTGTGGGGAGAGCATTCCAGGTAGAAGGAAAAGCATGTGCAAAGGTCCTGAGGCAGGAATGAATTGAGTGGGTGGGGAAAGCAAGGTGGCCCTTGTGGAGGCAGCAGAGGGGAGAGGCTCATAATAACCGTCCTCCTCCTCTTCCTTTTCTTCTCCTCCATCATCTCTTCTTCCTCCCTTTCCTCCTCCCTCTTCCTTCCGCTTCTCCTCCCTTTCCTCCTCTCTCTTTTCCCTCATCCTCTCCATTTTCCTCTCCCTAAAGGATGATCCTTGAACCTCGGAAGGGAGGTTCACTTTTATATTTACAGAGGAGGAAGCTCAAAAAGGTGAAGTCTCTTGCCCAAAGTTACACAGCTAAGAAGTGGCAGAGCCCAGACTCAAGCCCTCTCCTTCCTCCTTCTCTCCTTCCTTCACATCTTTGTCTCCCTCCCCCCACCCCCCCCCTTTTTTTTTTTGAGATAGTCTTCTTCACCCAGGCTAGAGTGCAGTGGCGCCATCTCGGCTCACTGCAACCTCCACCTCCGAGGTTCAAGCAATTCTCCTGCCTCAGCCTCCCTAGTAGCTGGGACTACAGGCACCTGCCACCACATGTGGCTAATTTTTGTATTTTAGTAGAGACTGGGTTTCACCACGTTGGCCAGGCTGGTCTTGAACTCTTGACCTCAAGTGATCCACCTTCCTTGGCCTCCCGAATTGTTGGGATTATAGACGTGAGCTACCATGCCCAGCCTATTCTCTTCCTCCTTTGCTTCTTCCTCCTCTTCTTCCTCCTTCTCTCCCTTCCCCTCAGTTCCTTCCCTTTGCCTGTCCTTGGCCCTTCCTTTCTGTACATTTAGCGAGTGGCAGCCATGTGCCAGGTCTTAGGACAGGCGTGGGGCATCATCAGTGGACAAGGCAGTCAGGTTCCTGCACTCTGGGTGTGTGTGAAGTGCCTGAGGGTCAGCTCAGGCAGTAGTGATTTTGTTCTATGGCCTCATTCTTTATTTTTTTTGAGATGGAGTCTTGCTCTGTCGCCGAGGCTGGAGTGCAGTAGTGTGATCTCAGCTTACTGCAACCTCCATCTCCCAGGTTCAAGTGATTCTCCTGCCTCAGCCTCCCAAGTAGCTGGGATTACAGGCGTACGCCACCATGCCTGGCTAATTTTTGTATTTTTAGTAGAGATGGGGTTTCGCCATTTTGGCCATATAGCCTCATTCTTAATGCACTTTTCCCCCTGGCTTCCAAGTCACTCCCTTCCCTTGTTCTCCTTGTCCTTTTCTCTTGTGCTGTGTCTCAAAAGGCTATATTATATTGCCCTTTTTTTTTTTTTTTTTTTTTTTTGAGACAGGGTCTCACTCTGTTACCCAGGCTGGAGTGCAGTGGTGCGATCATAGCTTACCACAGCCTTGAACTCCTGGCCTCAGTCAGTCCTCCCGCCTCAGTTTCCCTTGCCTTTTCTTTATATGTGGGGTTTCCCACGGTTCCTTCCTTGGCGGCTGTTTCTGTGCTATCTCGGCCTGTCCTTTTTTTTTTTTTTTTTGAGATGGAGTCTCACTTTGTCGCCAGGCTGGAGTGCAGTGGTGCAATCTTGGCTCACCGCAACCTCCGCCTCCTAGGTTCAAGGAATTCTCCTGCTTCAGCCTCCCGAGTAGCTGGGATTATAGGCACATGCCACCACACCCAGCTAATTTTTGTCTTTTAGTAGAGATGCAGTTTCACCATGTTGGCCAGTATGGTCTCCAACTCTTGACCTTGTGGTCCACCCACCTCAGCCTCCCAAAGTGCTGGGATTACAGGCGTGAACCACCGCACCCAGCCTTGGCCTGTCCTTAACAGCCAAAGCAGAGGCTTCTGGCTCTGGGCTCCTACTGCTTCTTGCCAATGCCCATGTGTCTGTCTTTGGCTGGACAGAGCGCTCCCTAAGAGCAGGGCTGGGCAGGATCTACCTTTGTGTCTCTAGGGCCCTGCACAGGCCCTTCAGGAAAGTTGGGGCCCTGGGGCCCAATGGGTAAGGAGACTGAGAAGGCCCTGTTTGAAGCGAGAGAGGACAGTGTTCATAACTCCCACGGATCGAGTGTTATGCAAAGCGCCTCACGACCTAAATAGATCCTTGAACTTTAGGAGGGAGGTTCATATTTCCATTTACAGAGGCAGAAGCTCAGAAGGGTGAAGTCACTTACCCTAAGTTGCACAGCTGGGAAGTGACAGAGCCAGGACCTGAGCGCATATGTGTTGGGCCCACAGGCCTACTCCTGGCATGCTGAGCTTGCGTTCCTTGCTTCCAGGGGGCTAAGTGGAGTTGGGGTGGGTACCAGAGGCTGCTGAAGGGAAACGGGCAGCTGGAGACTTGGCCACCTGGGGTTCACCTGTCCCTGCGCTGTCACTCATCCACCCCCATCCCCATGCCACTTAAGCCCTGGCTTTTCTCCTGGCCCCTTTCCTGCCCCCTCTCCTCCCTCAGATCCTGGAATCCTTGTAATTAATCCTGGTAACTTGGTTCTTTCCCCTCCCACTTGCAGGTATTTAGAGAATTACCTGGCCAACCTCTTCGCAGGGGCCTGGGAGCCTCAGCCCGAGGGACCGCTGCCCCTGGACATCCCCCAGGCTGCCCCCCAGCAGGTGAATTGTCTCTCTTTTCTGTCTGAGGACCCCACCTGGCATGGCCCCCTGACCCTCTCCCTGAGTCAGTATTGGGGCTTTGATCTTGGGTGCTCATGGAGATTCAAGGACAGCCCTCTGGCCAGGCGTGGTGGTTCATGGTGGTAATCCCAACACTTAAGGAGGCTGAGGCGGGTGGATCACTTGAGGCCAGGAGTTCAAGACCAGCCTGGCCAACATGGTGAAACTGTCTCTACTAAAAATACAAAAATTAGCCAGGTATGGTCATGTGTGCCTGTAATCGCAGCTACTCCAGAGGCTGAGGCTGGAGAATGCTTGAACCCGAGAGGTGGAGGCTTCAGTGAGCTGAGATCACGCCACTGCACTCCAGCCTGGGAAACAGAAACTATGTCTCAAAAAATAAATAAAAAGACAGTCCTTTGAGCCCTGCCTCTCGCCCTAGGTTCAGCGCTGCGTGGAGATCCTGAGCCAGGCCAAGAGGCCCCTGATGGTGCTAGGGAGTCAGGCCCTGCTCACTCCAACGCCCGCTGACAAGCTTCAGTGAGAAGCCCCAGCCCTGCCCTTGTTTTCACGTTCCCCGTCCGGGGTCCTTGGGTGCTCCTGGGGAGTGGAGGGGCCCTGGCCGCACTGACCTCTGCTCTGCCTGGACTCCCAGGGCTGCTGTGGAGACCCTGGGTGTTCCCTGCTTCCTCGGGGGGATGGCAAGGGGGCTGTTAGGCCGAAACCACCCCCTCCACATACGGCAGAACCGCAGCGCGGCTCTGAAGAAGGCGGATGTCATTGTCCTAGCAGGTGGGCCTGAGCCTCTTCCTTTCCCTCCTTCCCCCAGGAACCCCCTCACCCTATCACCCAGCTTCACACAAAGGAGGATGAACATCTAGTGGGCACCTACAGTACTTGATACACATTTTTACATAAAGCGCTTTGAACCCCACCAGATGCATTATAGGTGTATCAGTTAGCTACTGCCCTGTAACAACCATCCCTAAACTCAATGGCTGAAAATGCATTTCTGATTTCTCAAGACCCACCTGTAAGGTAGGTGGTAACTGTGGTTTTGGCTGGGCTCATCCATGAGTCTGCACTTGGGTAGGCAGAAAGGCAGCTGTGCTGATCTAGGCTGGGCTCACTCACCTGTTTGGGGATTGGCCTGCAGCTGGGGTCACAGAGTTCTTCACCCCTGTCTCTATGCCGCCCACGTTTCTCATCCTCCAGCAGGCCAGCCTGGGCCGGCCCACTTGGTGAAGGATGAGAAAACTCTAGGGCTGGGAGAGCGCGGTTATTCAAGAGAGAGAGAGTGGAGGCTGTGTGGCTTCTTGAAGTTGAGTCTGCAGGAATGGGGCAGGGGGTCCTGAATTATCTGGAGGTGTCTTCACTCAGAGGTCTTGCAATTGATGCCAGCTGTTGCTGGGGCTGTGGACTAGGGCAACTATGCAGGCCTCTCCATGTGGCTTGGGTTTCCTTCCAACATGGTGGCCTTGGGGTAGTCAGACTTCTTAGAAGCCACCCAGGCCTCTTAAAGTGAACAAGGAAGAAACTGCATCTCTTCTGACCTAGCCTCGGGTGTCATGCTGTGTCACTTCTGCCACCAGACTCAAGGAAAAGGGATGTGGGCTGCACCTCTCTCCATGGGTGGCATGTCAAGGGGACCTAGTACAAGTGGAGGCAGGGTGGAAGATATGGCCATCTGGGAAAACAGAACCCGCCTTTGCCCTGTCTTGTTTGCCAAAGCATGTCATGAGGCCAGCCCAGATTCAAGGGATGTGGGGAGCTGTGAAGTCACTGCAGGTGGCACAGGTGCAGGGAGACTCTGTGAGGAACAGGGACTCTTTTTGCATTGAGTCCGCCACATTGGATCAAGTAAGGAAGAGGACACGGGCCCTCTGTCCACTGCATCCCTGTCCCCCACCCCAGGAACCGTGTGCGACTTCCGCCTATCCTATGGGCGTGTCTTCAGCCGCAGCAGCAAGATCATCATCGTCAATCGTAACCGGGAAGAGATGTTGCTCAACTCAGACATCTTCTGGAAGCCCCAGGAGGCTGTGCAGGGTGAGCCCCCTCATCCTCCCTTACTCATATGTGCTCCTTCTGGTCCCTATCCTCTTGGCTTCTGCTGCAGCTGGCTTGAGCCTGGTATGATGATTGAGGCCCAGACCTTGTCCTAGAGGGCAGCCAGTGAACCAGAGACAAGCAGTTGGCTCTCAAACTGATGAATACTTCTTTTTTAAAATTTACTTTATTTTATGGCTGGGCACAATGGCTCATGACTGTAAACCCAGCACTTTGGGAGGCTGAGGCGGGCGGATCACAAGGTCAAGATGTGGAGACCATCCTGGCCAACATGGTGAAAAACCTCATCTCAAAAAAAAGAAAAAAAATTTATTTTATTTTATTTTATTTTTGAGATGGAGTCTTGCTCTGTCGCCAGGTTGGAGTGCAGAGGTGTGATGGCTCACTGCAACCTCTGCCTCCCAGGTTCAAGCAATTCTCCTGCCTCAGCCTCTCGAGTAGCTGGGACTACAGGCGCCCACCACCACGCCCAGCTAATTTTTTTTTGTATTTTTAGTAGAGATCGGGTTTCACAATGTTGGCCAGGATGGTCTTGATCTCTTGACCTTGTGATCTGCCTGCCTCAGCTTTCCAAAGTGCTGGGATTACAGGCGTGTGCCACTGCACCTGGCCTTTTTTTTAAATTTTTTAATTTTTTAGAGACGAGGTCTTACTCTGTCACCCAGGCTGGAATGCAGTAGTGCCATCCCAGCTCACTGCAGCCTCCAACTCCCAGGCTCAAACAATCCTGCCACCTCAGCCACGCCAGACTAATTTTTTATTTTTCTTTTTTGTGGAATTGGTATCCCACTATGTTGCCCAGGCTGGTGGTAAACTCCTGGCCTCAAGTGATCCTTCTGCCTTGGCCTCTCAAAGTGCTGGGATTACAGACCAGAGCTACTGTGGCCAACCTGACAGATGCTTCTGTAGGACAAATGGTGGGGTGGACACAGAGGGAGGCTTGGTAACGTGCATGTGATTATGTTCCCTCCTACCCTGCACACTGCCCTCAGGACAGAGAGCACACTCCTTGGCCCCTTAGCCTCTCTGTCTTCCCACTGTATCTCTGCCTTTCCCTTATTTCAGTCCCCTTGGACTTGAACTTGGTTCATCGTTCTGAGGATGTTGCCACCCCTGCAGCATAGGCGACAGGACACTCTTGTGTTAAGCAGAGAAGTGGCACCATTGCATCTGTGTTGGGAAGGTCCACTCAGCAGCTGTGGACGGCAGGCCGGAAGGGGGCTGGGTGGAGGCCAGGGGGCTGTTAAAAATAGCCAGGACAGGCCAGGTGCGGTGGCTCATGCCCGTAATCCCAGAACTTTGGGAGGCCGAGGTGGGAGGATCACCTGAGGTTAGGAGTTCAAGACCATCCTGGCCAACATGATGAAACCCCATCTCTACTAAAAATACAAAAATTAGCTGGGCATAGTGGTGGGTGTGTGTAGTCCCAGCTACTTGGGAAGCTGAGGCAGAAGAATTGCTTGAACCCGGGGGACGGAGGTTGCAGTGAAATGAGATTGTGCCATTGCACTCCAGCCTGGGCGACAAGAGTGAAACTTCATCTCAAAAAAAAAAAAAAAAAAAAAAAAAACCAGGATAGAAACAAGGAGGCCTGGAGTGGAGCTGAACAGTGAGAGAGCCTAACCTTCTTGGAGCCTCCATGATCATTTCAAAAATGGGGTGGTAGGCCAGGCATGGTGACTCACACCTGTAATGCCAGCACTTTGGGAGGCTGAGGTGGGTGGATCACAAGATCGAGACCATCTGGCCAACATGGTGAAACCCTGTCTCTACTGAAAATACAAAAATTAGCTGGTCGTGGTGGTGTGTGCCTGGAGTCCCAGCTACTCGGGAGGCTGAGGCAGGAGAATCGCTTGAACCCAGGTTGCGGTGAGCCGAGATCATGCCACTGCATTCTAGCCTGGCAACAGAGTGAGACTCCATCTCAAAAATCAAGAACAAAAATGGGGTGTTGAAAAGTACATCATAGGGCTGCTTGTTAGTTCACTTCAGTAACGTTCGTCATGTGCCTGGATTTGAGGGATGTGCTTGGTGGATGTAGCTCTTCATTGAGTGTTTCCCAGGTAGAAGTGATATGACTTAGTGATCTGGGGTGGGGGGTAGAGGGAGGGGACCAGGCCAGCTTGCCTCGTCACCTGCCTGTGCTTCCTAAGCTGTGTTTTTTCGGGCCTTGTCCTCCTTTTCACCTGGGCTGCCCTTCCATGGTTCTGGCAGGTTCTGAGGTGTTTCAGCTGTTTTTTTCCTAGGAGCACCCCAGGCCTGCTTCCCATCTGCCTGCTCAGATGCTGCTGCTGGCTTCCTGCTGTTTTGAGGCCTCTGGTGCTGGAAGAACGGGAGGAAGCCAGCTCCCCACAGCTGTGCTCTCTTCCTTCCCCAGGAGATGTGGGTTCCTTCGTGCTGAAGCTGGTGGAAGGCCTTCGGGGCCAGACGTGGGCCCCAGACTGGGTGGAGGAGCTGCAGGAAGCTGATCGGCAGAAGAAGCAGACGTTTCGGTGGGGGCTGAGTGGAGTAGAGGTAGGACTGGCATTCCCGGAAGATCCTGCTGCCAACCCTGGTGACCTTCGCTGTCCTGTCGCAGGGAGAAGGCAGCAATGCCTGTGGCTCAGCACCTCAACCCAGTGCGGGTACTGCAGCTGGTGGAGGAAACGCTACCTGACAACTCGATTTTGGTGGTAGATGGTGGGGACTTCGTGGGCACTGCCGCCCATCTGGTACAGCCCCGCGGCCCCCTGTGCTGGCTGGATCCTGGTAAGGAAGGGCCCCTGCCTGGGGCAACGGGTACCCCATTCATCTGGACACCTTCACACCCACCTGCTCTTGGTCCTCTTAGGGGCCTTTGGGACCCTGGGAGTTGGCGCAGGATTTGCACTTGGGGCCAAGCTGTGCCGGCCAGATGCCGAGGTGAGGCCCTGGATTTGGGAGACTGGCTGCCTCTGGGCTCTGATCCACCCTAACCATCCTGGGTCCCCTCCCCACCAGGTCTGGTGCCTATTTGGGGATGGAGCCTTTGGCTACAGCCTCATCGAATTTGACACGTTTGTCAGACACAAGGTGACTGGGCTGCCCTGAGGGACGCTTAGGACCTGGGGTTCTGGGAGATGTCACCAGGGGTGGGCTGAGGTGGGGAAGGAGCCTCCTGTCTGGCAGAGGCCCTGTCTGATAGAGGTCTCTGTCCTCTGGCCGGCCAAGCCATGGGGCTGAAGGCTGCGGCCTGGTCCCATCTTCTTCCTGTAGATCCCAGTGATGGCCTTGGTAGGGAATGATGCTGGCTGGACACAGATCTCCCGGGAGCAGGTTCCCTGCCTGGGCAGCAACGTGGCCTGTGGTCTGGCCTACACTGGTGAGGGGGCCTCAGCAAGTGGGGGAAGGACAGGAGGCTGTTTGAGTTCCGGCTGGGCTTGTGTTCCTCTCCTGGGCTGGCTGCACCATGTGGTGGGCTGAGTCCCTGCCACCGTCTGACTTAATCTCCTCTTTTAGATTATCACAAGGCAGCCATGGGTCTGGGGGCCCGGGGCTTGCTGCTCTCACGGGAGAACGAGGATCAGGTGGTTGACGTGCTGCACAACGCTCAGCAGCAGTGCCGAGACGGCCACCCAGTCGTGGTAAACATTCTCATTGGGAGGACGGACTTTCGTGATGGCTCCATTGCTGTATAGGGCCTTGTGGGTCAGGACGCTTGGTAGCCTTTCTGCCCCTGGAGTGTGTCCAGCTGGTTTGGAGTCTCATCATTGTTAGCCCTGGGCCTATCCCATGAGGCCGGATGACTCCTCAGCCTCCCTGAGGAGTGGATGGAGGGGTCAAAGCCCAGAGAGGCTCCCTGGTGAGCTCTTGGGCCTTCCTCTCCGAGGACCCAGCTGTGCCCTTTGTCCTCTCTTATGGAGACAGAATAAACCACTCTGGCCCACATAGGCGGAAGTACTCAGTCTCAGGACCTGTGCGTATTGATTTATTATCCACAAAGATGGAGGTGCGGAAAAGAAGAGGGAGACAGGAGGGAATCATATCCTCCCAGTGGAACTCGGGCCCACTGAGGCACCATTACTGGGGATTTCAGGGTGGCTGGGCACTGTAAACTGCTCCCTCCTCCGTGGTCCCTGAAAGAGCCCCACACACCTGCTCCAGACGTGTCCACGCACACCAGTCCTCACAGACACACACACATATGCACGGAGGCAATAAATATGTTCCGTACCAGACTGCCCCCAGCCTGACGCTTCAGGGGGGCCCCCTCCAAAAGGGAGGGGCTTAAGTGCTCAATGTTTTTCAGGGGTGGGGATGGGGACGGGGATGGGAAAGGCCAGACTGTTACCTCCATTTGCTGACTAGAGGCCAATTGTGGGGTCTTTTCGGGAAAAGGGTGGGGGAAACCAGGCTGTTTCTCTTAAGTCCCAGGCTGCCCTTGTATCCCTGCTGGAACCCAGGATAGGGGCTGCCCCCTCAAACAGTGCCTCATGCTAGTCCTTGGGTCGTCCAAGGGAGGGAGAAACAGAGTGCAGTGCTCAAAGCTAATACTGATTTGGTTGGCAGCAGCAAGAGGACCCACTAGAGGTGGCTCACCATGCCAGGGTGATGCTCACTGTAACCGGTGTTTCCCCAGCCAAGGGGAGGCAAGAGAGGCCAGCCTAGCAAGCGCGAGAACTGCCTTTTTTGGCAACAAAAAAGGTTTTCCTTGGTGCTTAGGAAAGATGGTCACAACTGCTGGTCCCTAAAATCCCCAGTCCCCAGACTTTGCAACTAGTGTCCAAATACTGGGCCCTAGAAACGAGGAATGACTCTCAGCCATGCACGCGACTGGTCCCGCGGTAACTCCCTGGCAACGAGGAGCTCCGCCTGAGCAACAGGTCTGGCTCTCCTTGGTCACCAGGGCACCGCCTTAGCAACTGGGCACCCGGTCCTTAGTAACCAGGGCCCCACCCCGTCCTCTGGCTCAGAGGCACACATTGATCTGCTTGGAGAGCTCCCTCTCCAGATCCAGGATGAGGGCATCGAAGTCTTTGAGATTCAGGTGCGGGTTGAAGGGTGCATCGAAGTCGTCTTCGAAGTCAGCAGTGATCCTCCGCTCGCCGGCCTCCTCGTCCTCGTCCTCGCTGTCACTGCCCGTCACGTGGTCGTAGTCCGGCCCGGACAGGAAGTCCCGCCCACATGGGAGGAAGTCCCGCCCGCAAACGCTCCAGTCGCCGGCGTAGCGGTTGCTTGGGGGGCTCTCGGGGCCTCCTCGGCCCCGGGGCCGAGTCACCACTTCGGGGTCTGCCAGCGGCAAGTGCAGAGGTGGCTGTCGTTTGGGCCGCAAGTATGGTGCGACATCTGGAGCTTCTGGGGGCAGGTGGGGATCTGGAGAGACAGGGTGGGTCATACACAGAGGCGACAACAGACTTGGTTGGTTGCTTAGGCAACTAGGCCTTTGATTGGCATGCCAAGAGGCAGGGCCTCTGACTGCATCAAAGATGGATAGGGGCAGGTGCCCTGGATCATGCCTGTAATCCCAGCACTTTGGGAGGGCTGAAGTGGGTGGATTACTTGAGGTCAGGAGTTCAAGACCAGGGTGGCCAACATGGTGAAAACCCGTCTCTACTAAAAAAAATACAGAAATTAGCTGGGACTGGTGTGTGCCTGTAATCCCAGCTACTTGGGAGGCTAAGGCAGGAGAATCCCTTGAACCTGGGAGGTGGTGGTTGCAGTGAGCTTAGATCATGCCACTGCACCCCAGCCTGGGCTACAGAGCGAGACTTCATCTCAAAAAAAAAAAAAAAAACAAAACAAGAAAGAAAAAAAAGATCGGCTCCATGAGGCAAGATGATTTAGTTTATAATCCCAGTACTTTGGCAGGCTGAGGCAGGAAGATGGCTTGAGATCATGAGTTTGAGACCAGCTTAGGCCACATAGGGAAACCCTGTCTTTACCAAAAAAAAAAAAAAAGACAAAACAGATTGGTTGGGTCTGAACTGGTTGCTCAGGCAACCAGGTACCAGTTTACCCCATGAGGGGGCATAGCCTGCTTCAAGCGCAAGACACTGGTTGGTCCCCTACAGGGGCATCACTGCAGCAGCCTGGCTCAGATTGGTGGTGCAGGCCCTGGACATGAACTCACCTGGCCAAGACTGCAGCAGGTAGTGCAGCACCTCGATGTGGCGCTTGAAATCCACTGCACTGGCGAGGCTTGGGCCAGAGCTGCGGGCACGAGACCGTGTGGGCGCCTGGCGTGCTGGCAGCAGCACAGGCCCAAAACACACGGCCAGGTTCTGTGGGGTCATGCGGTTGTAGGCATGGAAGGAAGAGACGAGGCGCAGGTGGTCCAGAAGAAGTGTCAGCGTGGCCTGGGAGAGGGTTGAGAGGATGTAAAGCAGACAGAGTCAGGACCCTTTGGCACCTACCTGTAGGAGACTAAGGTGGCTAGAGCAGGGAAACTGAGGTTCACAGTCTCAGTTAAGACTGTTAATCATCAGGTATTGGTATTATAATCCTATTTTGTTGGAGGGGATACTGAAGCCAAAGGCAACTAAGCATTGAAAAGGCAGGGCTGGGACTTGAACCCACTCCTGTGTGTTAGGCAGAGCTGCCATGAATCCCATTTTACAGAGGAAAGTATTGAAGCACAGAGAGGGATGGGAATGGTCTAGTTTTCACAGCCAGGAACCTCCCTTGTAGGTGGAAAGACCAGTATTCAGGCTACATTTTAATGTTCTTATTTTTGTTTATTTTTTGAGATGGAGTTTTGCTCTTGTTGCCCAGGCTGGAGTGCAATGGCACAATCTCGGCTCACTGCAAGCGATTCTCCTGCCTCAGCCTCCCAAGTAGCTGGGATTACAGGCATGCACCACCATGCCTGGGTAAGTTGGTATTTTTAGTAGAGATGGGGTTTCTCCATCTCTCCATGTTGGTTAGGCTGGTCTTGAACTCCTGACCTCAGGTGATCCGCCCACCTCAGCCTCCCAAAGTGCTGAGATTACGGGCGTGAGCCACCCTGCTTGGTTCAGCATGCAGTTTTGACACATCCTGACTGTGTGACCTTGGGCAACTCACTCAACTACTTTGGGCCTCAGTTTCCAAATCTATGAAGTGGGATGCTAATAGCACCTGTTTCCTGGGGATATGATGCTGCTGCAAGCTCATACCCATCGCATACCCAGACATGGGTGAAACATTCTATTGGTATCAGCCCACTCTCAAGTCCCACCACTCCCACCAGGCCCAACTCACCCTTTCCACATCTGGCAGGCAGCTGAGGAGACCTCGGGTGCCCTCAGTGGTAGGGGGAGCTCTGTTTGGGGGGTCACGGGCCATGGCTTCCAGCACTACCTGATACAGGGGCTGGGTGATGAGCGGGGTGGGCAACTCTCGAAGATAATCCTTGAGGATGCCTGTGAACACAGAGCCCCCTCTGGTCAGGGCACCACTGGCTTCTGAGGCCGAGGAGGGGCACAGATGAGGGGAAAGAGGAGGTGGGTGACAGCAAGGTCAGATAGGAGGAATGAGGTCCCAGAGGAGCCCCAAGGCCTTGAAGTGAGGCGTTGAATGGGGTGAGCAGGCAGGGGTGAGGGGGGCATGCTGACCAGTGATGACATTGATATCGGGGTACAGGTCCTCAGATAGGCAGACCGCTGCACTGTCCCGCTCAAAGGCATCCCGAAGCTCTTTCTTCACTGCTGCTGAGCCGCAGAGACGGTACAGTCCCACTACCTGGGTGTGGGAAGAGAGAGAGGATGTCTTCTTGCTGGGGCCACAGACTAATCAGGGAGCAGCAGGGTGAGCATTGGAATTCTAGGCCAAGGCAGCAATGGGCACTATTAGCTGGGAGGTTGGAACCACCTGGACAACCTGGCCTTATATACCCTCTGCTCGGACTACTTGTCTTGGTTCCCACCTCCTCTGACTTAGGAAACTCTGACATTTCCTCCAGGAAGCTTTCCATGACTACTCCAGGTTTTGTTTTAAACAATCCCAGACTCCAGGTACCCCCGCCCCCAACTCTAGTCCTAGTTAGTTTTACATTTGGGAATTACTAGCGTTGTAGTTTTTCCCCATCAGACCCTGAGCTCCAGGAGGGCTTGGGTCCTGTTATGAAATGGATGGATGACCCATGGGTTCTGCCCAAGGTACTACAGTCAAGAGAGGCCCTTCTGCCTTTGTCTAGGCTGGGATTGGCGCTAGGAGTGGCTCAGGTCTGGGGGTAGGGGTCTGGCATCTGTACACTGGGTGTCCTGGAGTGGATCTGAGGTCCGGGGGCCAGCAGGGGTGAGTCGGGTGGGGTGGGTGCTTACCCGCAGCCCTCGACGCTCGATTTGTCCAACGCACTTCTGGATGATGAGGGGCACCTGGCCAGGTGGCTGCTCCCGCTCCACCAGCAGTGGCAGGGGCAACCCGAAGACACGGGGCTCAGCTGTGGCAGGGGCTTCCTGCTGCTCCGACAGGGTCAGCTTGGCATACAGCAGCCCCTGGGGCTCCAGGCGCACGGCCAGCTGTTGGGCCTGGCACCCTGAGGACACAAGGAGGCCTGAGCTGGGTGTGCTCTGAACGTTCTTGTACCCTGGCCTCCCCACTTCAGGTGACACCTTTCACCTGGAGCCCTGCCAGCCCAGCCCCCTAGGCACTCTGCGGGGGTGGTGATGGGGTTTGGGGGTCCCTGTCCCACCTCCCCTGCAGCCACATGTCCTACCTCGGAAGACCGTGGGCAGCAGCACGGTGCCCTGGGCGCAGGGCCGGTGCCTTCTCACGCCAGGGTCCCATGCAAGCACCAGGGCGCGCAGGAGCCGAGCGGCCTCCAGCTCCAGGTGGAAGGTGTGGTCCAGCCTCAGGAAGTCCGGCCCCCCTCGCAGTGGCCCCGTTCGGGCCCGGGCCTCCCCATCCACTTGCAGTAGGCAGCAGAGGTCTCTGGGGGTGGCCCCTGGCGCTGGCCGCAGCCCCCCGAGACCGTACAGGTGCAGGCTGAGGCGGCCCCAGAGTGCGGCCGGGGGCGCCCGGGCTGCGGGACCCACCTCGTAGGGCCGGAAGGAGGTGGGCGACGGGGGCCCAGCTGGACGCTCCGGTGAGTCCCCGTCGCTAAGGTAACCGGTCCTCAGGCTCTGGGTGCCCCCGGGCCCTGCTGCCCGCCCAGGGCCCCCCACACTGCTGTCCAGGTGGTAGCGGCTGATGACGGAGCCTGCGGGGGCGGCCCTCTCGCGCTCCCGGCCAGCCCGGGGGCCTCGCAGGCTCAGGCGGCGCCGCAGCTCCGGCAGTTTCTTCATCTTGATGGAGAGGCGCCTGGCGGGGCCCGGGGACTTGGTGCGGGAAGCTTTGGTTGGGGGGCTGGCCGGGGCTGCACCTGTGCGGAGACCAGACCTCAGGGTCCAGGAACCTGGGCTTAGGGGAGGAGGATGAGGCTGGTGCTTCCTTGGGGGAAGAGGGTGTGAAGCCTGTGGTCCCTGGAGGGAGGGGACGTGAGGCTGGTGCTCTGCTGGGGGGAGGAAGTGTGAGGCTGGTGCTCCTCTGGGGGGAGGGGTTATGAGGCTGGTGCTCCCCTGAAGGGAAGGGATGTGATGCTGGTGCTCCCCTGGGGGTAGGGGGTGTGAGGCTGGTACTTCCCTGAAGGGAAGGAGTGTGAGGCTGGTGCTCCCCTGGGGGAGGTTATGAGGCTGATGCTCTCCTGAAGGGAAGGAATGTGAGGCTGGTGCCCCCCTAGGGGAAGGGAGTGTGAGGCTGGTGCTCCCCTGAAGGGAAGGAGTGTGAGGCCGGAGCTCCCCTGGGGGGAGGGGATGTGAGGCTGGAGCTCCCCTGAAGGGAGGGATGTGAGGCTGGTGATTCCCTGGGGAGAGGGGATGTGAGGCCGGTGTCCCCCTGGGGGGGAGGGGATGTGAGGCCGGTGTCCCCCTGGGGGGAGGGGATGTGAGGCCGGTGCTCTCCTGGAGGGAGGGGTGTGAGGCCTGTGCTCTCGAGGGGGGGAGGGGTGTGAGGCCGGTGCTCTGAGCGGGGGGCGGGGGGGGAGGCCCTGGCTGTAGGCT
>CAUYLG010003890.1:0-52001 GCA_963573385.1 Cacajao melanocephalus
GGTTTTTAATACCCATTTTTAGACTGCATTCTAGCCTGGGCAATAGAACAAGAATCCCGTTCTCTCTCCCTCTTTCTCTTCCTCTTTCTTTCTGTCTTACATTCTTTTTTTTCTTTCTTTCACTCTCACTTTCTTTCCTCTCCTTTTCTTTTTTTCAAAAATAAATAAATAAATAAATAAATAAATAAATAAACTAGATCTACAAAATATATGAAGAACTCTGAAATGGTGTAATCCACAAGTATAAATTTCATTTATATGCTTAATTGTTCTCAAGATAATCATCTTTCTAAAACACAATAGAAGGAATTATGTGTTTGTAATATATAAAAACACAATATACTAGATAATTAACACAAAGTATAAAAGGGAATAATTGGGAGTGTCTTATTGGGTGACACATGTTACTGAAAGGTAGATTGTGATTAATTAATTATGAGTTTCATAAACTCTAGGATGCAAACTGAAATATATTTAAAAGAAGAATAAAAATAAAGTAATGGATGAAAAATGAAAGTTTTTATATGTCGTTGCCAATACAGAACTGGAGTGTGTGTATGCAATATTAAGGATTTTTTTTTTCTTGATTCAAGAAGTGCAGAGACAGTTTAGGTAATCAGTACTTTTGGAATAAATCAGATCTCTAAAGAAAAGAATGGAAAAAGAACAGGGCAGAAGTTCAAGTACTTTGTGTTTACTTTGTGTCTGTCTGTATGTGTAGATTATGAAAGGAAGAAAAAAAGAAAGAGCACAAAAGTTTTATAGAACTGTTATAGGCAAGGAAAGAACATTAAAGATAGAAAGTGTTCTTTTTTTGTGATGGAAATATAATTTACACAAATAAATTTGTATTGGGACTATCAGATTTTATATATATGGTGGAAACTCTAATGTTAGCACTATAAATGAGGATGAGAAATGGCTCATCCACTGACTGTGGATTAAAACAATTTTTCTAGATAAAATGGTGATGGAAGTTAGAGTCATATAAAGCAGCTATGTTTGCATAGAGAATACAAATAATGTTGACGTTAGATATCACTCTTATTCATCACCCACTCAGGTCATCATACCTCCTAATTAATAATTAAAATTTATTGGAAATGTTATTTTTTCTTTTGTCTTTTTATTTGAACCTGAATGTCTCTAAGTCTCTGGCTGTGATGCATGCATCAGCCTTTTACATGGCTTACATTAGTTTATACACCAGGTCTTCTATACACCAATTTGGCCTGTTTCTATCACTTCTAATTTGGATGAAAGGGTTCAAGGGAAGGAACAATATGAGAGGAGGGATATTCTAAGATATTAACTGAAAATAATAGGAATTCAAAAAAATGTGAGAAAGACAAAATGGAGCAAGAATAACAGCTGTAGAAATAATATATATGGAATACTTATATTTTAATAAAACATTCATATGTTGGTTTATATGATTTGAAAGGTTTTTTTCAATAAATGGCAAATGAAAGAAAAAGAATGAAAATTTTCTTATCCAAATAAATATCTCTGTGTGAAAATTAAAACTTCATATTCTAACCAAATTAATAAGAAGAGATTCACCAGGAAGAAGTTGAATCCCTGAATAGAGCAACAACAAGAGCTGAAGTTGAGGCAGCAATTAATAGCCTACCAACTAAAAAAAGCCCAGGTCCAATGGGTTCACAGCCAAATTCCACCAGACTTACAAAGAGGAGCTGGTACCATTCCTTCTGAAACTATTCCAAGCAATACAAAAAAGGGAATCCTCCCCAACTCATTTTATGAGACTAACATCATCCTAATACCAAAACCGGGCAGAGATGCAACTAAAAAGAAAACTTCAGGCCAATATCCATGATGAACATCAATGCAAAAATCTTCAATAAAATACTGACAAACAGAATGCAACAGCAAATCGAAAAACTTATTCATCATGATCAAGTAGGCTTCATCCTATGGATGCAAGGCTGGTTTAACATACTCAAGTCTATAAATGTAATCCATCACATAAACAGAACCAAAGACAAAAACCACATGATTATCTCCATAGATGCAGAAAAGGCCTTTGACAAAATTCAACAGCCCTTTATGCTAAAAATCCTCAATAAACTAGGCATCGATGGTAAGTGTCACAAAATAACAAAAGCTATTTACGATGAACTCACAGCCAGTATCATACCGAATGGGCAAAAACTGGAAGCATTCCCTTTGAAATCTAGCACAAGACAAGGATGCCCTCTCTCACCACTCCTATTCAATATACTATTGGACGTTCTAGCCAGGGCAATCAGGCAAGAGAAAGAAATAAAGGGTATTCAAATAGGAAGAGAAGAAGTCAAATTGTCTCTATTCGCAGATGACATGGTTGTATATTTAGAAGATCCCATTGTCTCAGCCCAAAATCTCCTTAAACTTATAAGCAACTTCAGCAAAGCCTCAGGATACAAAATCAACGTGCAGAAATCACAAGCATTTCTATACACCAATAACAGACAAACAGAGAGACAAATCAAAAAGTGAACTCACATTCACAATTGCTACAAAGAGAATAAAATACCTAGGAATACAACTAACAAGGGTTGTGAAGGACCTCTTCAAGAAGAACTAGAAACCACTGCTCAATGAAATAAGAGAGGACACAAACAGATGGAAAAACATCCCACGTTCATGGTTGGGAAGAATCAACATTGTGACAATGGCCATACTGCCCAAAGTAATTTATAGATTCAATGCTATCCCCATCAAGCTACCAATGACCTTCTTCACAGAACTGGAAAAAAAATACTTTAAAGTTCATATGGAACCAAAAGAGAGCCCACATAGCCAACACAATCCTAACCAAAAAGAACAAAGCCAAAGGCATCACGCTGCCTAACTTCAAACTATACTACAAGGCCACAGTAATTAAAACAGTGCGGTACTGGTACCAAAACAGAGACATAAACAAATGCAACAGAACAGAGGCCTCAGAAGCAACACCACACATCTACAATCATCTGATCTTTGACAAACCTGAGAAAAACAAGCAATGGAGAAAGGATTCCCTGTTTAATAAATGGTGTTGGGAAAACTGGCTAGCCATGTGCAGAAAGCAGAAACTGGACCCCTTCCTGACACGTTACACTAAAATTAACTCCAGATGGATTAAAGGTCTAAACATAAGACCTAGCACTATAAAAACCTTAGAAGAAAACCTAGGCAGTACCATTCAAGACATAGGCACAGGCAAGGACGTCAGGGCTAAAACACCAAAAGCCAGGGCAACAACAGCCAAAATAGGCAAATGGGATCTAATTAATCTCCAGAGCTTCTGTTCAGCAATGGAAACTATCATTAGAGTGAACCAGCAACCAACAGAATGGGAAAAAATGTTTGCAATCTACCCATTTGACAAAGTGCTAATATCCAGAATCTACAAGGAACTAAAACAGATTTACAAGAAAAAAACAAACCCATTCAAAAGTGGGTGAAGGATATGAACAGACACTTTACAAAAGAAGACATATATGAGGCCAAAAAACATATGAGAAAATGCTCATCATCACTTGTCATTAGAGAAATGCAAATCAAAATCACATTGAGATAACCATCTCACGCCAGTTAGAATGGCGATCATTAAAAAATCTGGACACAACAGATGCTGGAGAGGATGTGGAGAAATAGGAATACTTTTACACTATTGGTGGGAGTGTAAATTAGTTCAATCATTGTGGAAGACAGTGTGGCAATTCCTCAAGGACCTAGAAATAGAAATACCATTTGACCCAGGATTTCTATTACTGTGTATATACTCAAAGCATTATAAATTGCTCTATTATAAAGACACATGCACATGTATGTTCATTGTGGCACTGTTTACAATAGCAAAGACCTCGAACCAACCAAATGTCCATCATCGATAGACTGGATAAAGAAAATATGGCACATATATACAATGCAATACTACACAGCCATAAAAAACGATGAATTCATGTCCTTCATAGGGACATGGATGAATCTGGAAACCATCATTCTCAGCAAACTGACACAAGAACAGAAAACTAAACACTGTATGTTATCACTCATAGACAGATGTTGAACAATTAGAACACATGGACACAGGGAGGGGAGCATCACACTGCAGTGAGTAGCTGGGGGTTGGGGAGGGACAGTGGAGGTGGGGAGGGTGGTGAGGGATAATAAGGGGAGAAATACCATATATAGGTGATGCAGGGATGAAGGCAGCAAACCACCTTGCCATGTATGTACCTATACAACAATCCTGCATGGTCTGCACAGGTACCCCAGAACCCAAAGTACAATTAAAAAAAAGTAAGAGGTTCACAAGCATGTTGCACATACACACACAAAGAAAATATTCAGACAACATAGACCTAAGGAATCCAATAGCCACTCAAGGGGAGAAAAATATACATAAATCCATAAACAAACAAAATATGCTATAGCTTTAAAATTTTCCTTTCTAGCATTAAACTTTTCATGACTACTGAGCAAGACTACCAATATCCAAATAAGGGTTTACCATTTAAGAATTCTGTGTCCAAGGACAGAAAACCAAACACCGCATGTTCTCACTCATAGATGGGTGCTGAACAATGAGAACACATGGACTCAGGAAGAGAAGTATCACACACTGGAGGCAGTTGGGGGGTTTATGGGAGGGACAGCAGGTGGCAGGGAGGGTGGGGAGGGATAACATGGGGAGAAATGATGGATACAGTGTACACCTAAAGTAAAAAAAAAAAAGAATTCTGTGTCCAGAAAAATTGTTATTTATGAATGTAGGCATATAAAATCTTTCTTTATGGAAATGAATGGAAAATATGATATACAGGTACCATTTGTGATTTAGATACTAAAATATGTGTAACAAAAACAATAAAGAAATCAAAATCATGACATCATCTGTGAAGAAACTACAAATGTCAGTAAAGAGAAGAAAATTTTGAATTAGTTTTGTTCATAATTCTAGATCAGTATTTTAAAAATAGCTACAAATCTAAGCTTTAAGTTTTTTTCAGTAGTAATGAATATTTTAAAAAGAGTGTGATGAAATTTAAATTCTATATCATGTGTTTAAAAATAGAAAAGCACATGGGAATACAGACATACGTTTTGAAAAACCATAAATTTGAACAAAAATATTGTTTTCTTTTTACTTTGAGGATTTAATACATATTTAAGAATATTTCAAAAAGAGTTGAAGTAGGTTACAGGTAGAATTAAAGTAAAATCACTATATTCAAGAAAAAAACACATTATATATAAATAAAAGTAATATATCATTTCTTTAAAAAAGAGAAATAAAAGCAAAATAATATTTTTAAAAAACAAATATGCTATGTTAAATATAGTAAAAATATTTTTATTTTACTATCCTCTCTGACAATGAATAAATAAATAAATAAATAAATAGAATTATGTGTGTTGGGGCAAAGGAGAAAGAGAGTAACCTTAACAAAATTAGTGAAAATTAAGTTCCAACAGCAGTTTATGAAGAACACAGTGAAATACACTTTTGCCTAATAGAAAAAGTTTATCATGACCAGAGTTATAGCTGTGTCCATCTATCTAACTATCTTCTACCTATCAATGGATTAATATAAAATGTTTATTAATACTAAGGAAGAGATAAGCCTTGAAGAGGTAAAATCCACAACCCTTTGCAACAGCTAAGTATAGATACAAAGGCAAGACCAAGTCATATTCCTGTGAAATTTATTGTATAGGAGACATAAGGAATTCAGGGTTAGGTGGGAAATGCAGAGACTGGCCATTTTACCAAGACATGAGATTTCTGCCAGCTTGGGAGAAGGTAGCTGAAGTGTCAAAACTCAGCTGCAGTTCAGTCACCCCAGAAGACTAGGAAGGATGAAGGGAAGAAATGAGGCAGGGGAATAAAAGCAGAAAGCCTGTGATATGTAGAGTGGTGCTGCCTGTCACAAATTTTTTCCCAATTCTGTAGGAAAAAATGATAACACTGTGAACACCAAGCCAAATTTAAGCCCAGAGTTGACAGAATTAGGAGAAATTACTATTAATTCAATTGAGAAATATAGCCTTTTTTAACAAAATTACAAAAAAGTCCCTGATAATATAGAATATTTACTGACCAGAAATCCACACAATTAAAAATGTGTCATGAAAAGATAATTCTAGGCACTATGTTTATGTCTATATTTTTAGAATGTCTTCTGAATAATTAATGTTCTTACATGATTTTATTTTATTTTTTTGCTGCTCCAGTCAACCAAAGGGATATTTTATTGAGGCTCCAGGGCCATGGGGCCTGGGCAGGAGGCTGCCCTTCCAGGAAGGAAGAGGCTAAAAATATGGAATGCTTCGAAAAGGTTTCTTCTTACTTACCTACCATTTCTTGCTTCCTTAGCTACTTTAGACACACCGGCTTCCTTGCTATTCCTCAGAAATCTTAGGCCCTTCACACTTGCTCCTCTTTTTTTTTTTCTGAAACCAAGACTCACTATGTCGTCCAGACTGGAGTGCAGTGGCATGATCTCGGCTGAATGCAAGTCCACCTGCCGGGTTCAAGCAACTCTCCTGCCTCAGTCTCCCTAGTAGCTGGAACTACAGGCACGCACCACCATGACTGGCTAATTTTTTTGTATTTTTAGTAGTGACAGAGTTTCACCATGCTGTCCAGGCTGGCTACACTTGCTACTCTTTCTGCCTGAATAAATTATTTCTTCCTGGACTGCTGAGAAAAAAGCAAAACAAAATCAGAACAAAACTTCAGAGACTTTGCACTTCTTTCATTCACAAACATTTTTCTAAATTGTGCTCAATGTACTTGATCAAATAAACTTTCATGATCACCCTGTGTAATATAGAAATGATCTTTGTAAGTATTTTCTAATAGCACTTATTACTCTGCATGCATATGTGTGTGTGTATTTGTAGAGAGTTGTGAATCCATATTTGTCAAGCAGAATATAAACTTTGAAAGAAGTTTTGCTCTGTTTCGTTCATTAATCGTTGCCTAGAAAAATGATGGCAACATAGTGAATGCTCAGTAAATATGTGTGAATGGAGTATATATGAAATAAAAAGTACATACTATTAAAAATTAACAATAAAAACAAAAAATAAATCAACATAAGAATTTGTGGGTACAACCAAATCTTTTCTCAGAAGAAAATTTTGCCCCAAAATGTTTTATTAGAAAATAGGATTAAAAGTTAGCAAACTTTTTATTGTTACAAGATAAAAATAAATAACATAAATCTGGAATGAAAAAGCAGAAAATAAAAATACAGGCAAACAATAAGGAAACTGAAAATTAAAACAACATAAAGATGATTAAGGAAATAAAAACACAGTGAAAAAATACATTTTGGAAAACTTTTGAGTAAATCATGAATAAAAAGAAAAAAGTGACAAACAGCAATAGACAATCATAAGCCCAAAAACCACCATCAAGAAAGAAAGGAAATAAAAAAAAATAAAGAGAAGGTTTAGAAATATTAGAAAATACTATGAATTGCACAGTTCTAATAAATTTAAAAGCCTACTTGGTATTAGTAATTGTAAAAGAAATATATAAATTGTCAAGTTTGACATAAAAATAAGAAACCATGTAGAAATCAAATGATGAAAAAAATAAATCAAGGCACATTCTCATTAAAGATCAATAAGATCTAGGTGGTTTCGCAGGTGAGTTTGAGCAAATATTCCATAAATCATATAAATTTTGTCTTAGAAAACATGCTTCAGATCACAGAAAAAAAGATGAAAGACTAATTGATTTACTTTATGGCCCTGGCATAATTCTGTACCAGAACTAGCAAGAGCACTATTGCAGTAAAGTAAATCATAGTTCTTAGGAGCCAAGACATCCAACTCTCAATAATGTATCATTAAATAATCGTCATTGATGATTTTTAATATATATACTGAATAAATGTAACTTATCTTCATAAATCTCTTAATAAATATAAATAAGATATCTTCTTTATTTGATAAATGACTTCTACCACAAACCAAAATAAAATGTTATGCATAATTAAGATGCCATTTTTACTAATGCTAAGCTCTTAAAACAAGCATGTTCAATAGACTGGAGTTCTTTTTAAATTTTCAGTATGCTTCTTAAATGTATTGACAATATATGAACATTTGATAGCAAATCTGGACAAAGTAACAATGAGACGGTGAAGGGCTGTTAACATTAGGCAATAAACAAGAATCTCAGGCAGATTTTGGGTTGGGAAAAGCAGGTTCATAGATATCTTATTTTTAGAGACTATTTCTGTTTCCCATTGAACAAATCTAAGCATAATATTAGACATCAAGTTGTTATAAGTTGTACAATGAAGAGATATTAGATAATTTTACAATGAGAGCACTCCGTGGCTAATTAATATGAAAGTGAGATATAACCAAATGCAATGGCTGAGGAAATGAAGACTAGACATAAACATATGTTGGACTAAGTCCTTATTTAAGTAGATTGGACCTGGAACATGGAAATCCAACCCTGTACTAGAAAGGAACAGAAGGATGTCAGATGCTGATGCAGAAATCTGGGTCTTTTAAAGCCTAGTAGGTAGAGTGGTATGAAGAAGGCAAGGCTGAGATACATAAATAAATAACGAGGCTAGGAAGCTTTAATTCAATTTTAGGTAAACCTAACAAGGGGGGAAGCCTACCCAAATCAAGGCAAAAGGCTAATAAATTTTCCAGATATATAACCTTTAAGAATGGCAAAAGTTTAATCTAATGGCTCTCTGGGTACCCTGATTTGTCATATGTTTTCTAAAATAGGACAAAATGTTTTACAGACATTATACTGTTGTTTTTATATCCTAGTTTTAAAGCTTGTGTCCTTACAGTTTTTTAACTTCAGTGCTGGCCCATAAATGTTTGTATCTTGGGAAATAATCAATCCTACTGCCAGAACTATGAAGCCATTGATTAATTTTGAGAATTGAAGCTGACTTTCTCAGACAATTTAGGAAGCCCAAAACGTATAAAATCTAAATTTCCCAGATACTTTTTTTCAAAAATCTTCTTTTAATAAATCAAGACAGGGACTTGAGAGATTAGATAGGGGTTGAAAGCATTTATAAGGGCCAGATAGTAAATACTTCAGGCTTTGCAGGCCTTATAGTTTCCTATGCAGATACTCTGCTCCAGACTGAAAACAGCAATAGATGACACATAAACAAATGGTGTGTTTATATGCTGATAAAACTTTATTTACAAAAATGTAGCCATCTTCAGTCCATGGGTCATAGATTTTTTTCTATATTTTTTTCCTAAAGATACAGTTATCTTCTGCCAAACTCAGTTACCTGAAATATTATACAGAAAGCCAGAAATAAAGCCACGCTTCCCAGTTCTCTCAGACTTCTGCATCTTTGTGTATATCATATTCTGGTTTTAGAGCAGATAAAATTATTTCAAGATTCTGTTTACTATTTCTGCAGTGTAGAAAGAACCCTAAGCAACAGAGCAATGTTTCTTTTTTGGACCTCTCGTGATACCTTTTTAACTCTCCACAGCTGAAAGATTCTGTAAACAGAAAATACTCTCAGCTTAAACATCTCTAAATCTTGTCTACTACTTGATAAAACTCCAACAAGAGGAAATGATTAATATAAGAGACAGAATCAATAAATAATTTCTAGATTAAGTACAGTGAAAACTAAAGACTATCAAAAGAAAGAATATCTGTAATTTTCCTGACTCAAGGAAAGATCATGCACTTGTGGTCATTAAATTGTTGCTACCATTGAGACAAAACAATGTTTTTATTGAAATTATTGAAGTGAGGGGAAAATACTAGAAGACAATAAACTTCATTCCTCTACAATAAGTCAGAGAAAACAATATAGTGGAAAAGCAACGAGTAATGAAGACTCAACAAATCCTATTTTTAAAAACCTGGGAAGTCTTGATATTGAAATCTTACAAAAAAGAAAATGATTGCCTAAGGAAAAATATAAGGTGAAAATGAAGAGTGGAAGGGAAGAATAATCTCTTAGGAAGTGAAGACGACTATAGTATTATTGCTAGGTTATCTTAGGTTATCTTAAGAGTAAGTATGTATTGCTTTTTAAACTAGGGAGAAAAAAACTATATGTAAGTAAATAATAATGTAAATAAGATTACAAAAACTGATCAAATATGACTGAGTCACAACTCCCTGTCTTTAATTTTAGTCATTATTGTGGGTACATAGTGGAATCCAATTTATGATTTCAATTTACTTGTCACTAGTTACTAATAATTTAAAGCATTTTTTCTCATGCTTAGAAATCATTTATGTATCTTTTATCAAGTGTCTATTCAATTCTTTTGCTGACATTTTAATTGATTTCTATGTTTTTTATAATTTTTGAATTGTGAAACACATTTTTATGCACACATACACACTCATATAAGAAATATTTTATTTCAGAGTAAAATTGTCTTTGTTTTCTTAATATATTTTAATGAACTGAAATATTTAATGTAGATAAACTCCAGTTTATCAATTTTTTAAATAGTCCTTAAAAAACAACAAAATCCTTTGGTAGGGCATAAGGAATATACCATATGCCTTACTAAAAAGTCATGCAAATATTTGCTTACTTTTTCTTCTAAATAGATGTTTTGGCTTTATATTACCATTTATGAGGCACTCAAATTTAATTTTTAGTTGGTAGGAGGTAGAAGTAAAAGACACGTTTTTTACCATATTGATACACAATTGTTCCATAATATTTGCAAAAGATGGTGCTTTTTTCTATTTAATTGCTTTTTTATGTTTTAATTTTTTTTTACCAATTTAACCAATATCACAGTCTTTAAATTTAGAAAATTGTTATGAACAATTGACAGTCTTAAGATGAGAGATTTTTTCTAAATGCTTACTACATTTTATGCATGTGGTAGGTATTATAAATATTTGGTTTTTTTCCTCATAAATTAGAATTAGACTTTAACAACAAAAAAAGCTTGCTGTGATTTAAGTTGAGATTGTGTTAAATCTCATATTAACTGTGGAATTTAATATTTTAACAAGGCTAAGTCTTTCATTCCACGAACAAGTCTATTTCTTTTAAAGTTTCCTTAGTTTCAAAAATATTTTGTAATTTTTGTCTTGAAGATCTTATGTTAAAATAATTCCTAGATATAAATTTTAAATATGAATTTTCATAATTTGTTTTTCCAAATATTTATTAATATTTTATAGAAATACATTGTGGTACATTTGATTTATATACTTTGGTCTTATTAAATTTACTTTAACTTCTGTTTGTATATTTCTTAGGAATATCTGTTTAAATTATGTCATTTTAAATAAAGACAATTCTATGCCCCTTTTTCTGTTTTTCTTTTTTCTCTTCCCCTTTTCCTTTTCTACTGCAAAAGACCTTTAGTACAATATCAATTATTAATGGTGATTCTATTTTCCAATCTTATGGAAAACCATTGAGCATCTCATCATTAAGTATGCTTTTAGGTTTTCATAGATATCTTTATATAGATTAGGAATTTCTTTCTGTTTCATGTTTATTGAGAGGTATTTTTTCTCTCTTATAGTACAAAATTTTTTTGACATTAATTTTAAGACTATTACAAAATTTTTATGTGTTCTATCAATATGGTGAAATAGATGGATTGAGTTATAATAGCATTATTAAAGTGTACATAGCATGATAAAGCTTATATATTTAAGGTATACAATGTGATAAGTTTTAATGTGCGTATAAGCCTACAAAGTTGTCATCAAGCTAACTAAATAACTGGAAAGAGTTCCTTATATCTCCTCTGAAAAGTCTTCCCCTGCTTTCTTTGCTTCCTTTTCCCAAAGACCTGTGCAAAGGCAATAACTGATCATCTTCCTGTCACTATAGTTTGTATTTTCTAGTATTTTATATAAATGAGGTCATACAACATATACTCTTTTTAATCTGGTTCTTTTATCTAGAAAAAGAGTATTTTCAGATTCATCTATGTTGCTACATAGATCAATAATTACTTTCTGCATATTATTGTGTAAAATGTCATTAAATTTTAACAAATTTTCTAAAAATAAACATATATCTTCAATACATTTGTAATCTATAATTGACTTATAATGTAAAATGTTGACATAAGATATCCTTCTTGGTATTTATTAAACTTTTATATGAGTAGGGTAATAATTTTAATTGAATTTGGAAAATTGCTATTAACAATGTTCAATTTTTTTATGTCCCTTTCTTTTCTATTCTCTTTGTGGGATTCTTATTTTTCATGTAGTATGCCTCTTGATATTGTTAGACATGTCTCTGAGTCTGTTCAGTTTTTATCTCTTTCTTGTGTTAGCCTGCTCAGTGGACTCTCTTTCTTTTTGCCAGTGTGACAGGTTTCTGTATCCCAAGTTCTTATCCAGCATCCTGGAAAAATCAGGTCACACACAGACTTGAAAGAGGAATTCAAGTGTTTTACTGAGTGGTGGAGGTGGCTCTCAGCAGGATGAATGTGGAGCTGGAAGTGGGATGGAGTGGGAAGAGGGTCTTCTTTTGGAGTTTGGCCATCTCGCTACCAATCTGCTTTCTGTTGGTCTCCAGCCAAACTCCTCTCAGCATTCAGATGTTCCTTCTTTTCTCTCCTCTGCTGTTCCATTCTGCTGTTTGTCTGCTCATCTCCTTGTCTCCTCATTTTCTTGTCTGCTCATTTGCTTCTGTAGCCTGTGGTTTGAGGTCTATATGGGTAGAGGATGAAGGCACGGTAGGCCACAAGGCAACTTTTGGGCAAGAAAACATAAATGCCTGTTCTTATTTAGGGCTATGGGCATCCAGGCATGAAGGTGGGGCCTTTGCCAGAAAACTGCTGTCTTCTACCCAGTATTTCCCCATCTCCCCTGGATATGATCACAAAGAGGCTCAGATAAGCTTTATTTAACAGAATTACATCACTGTTCAATTTTAATTAAAAAAATCAACAAGCTCAGCTAATCTGTTTGCAGCATTTCACTCTAGCTCTGTATCCACAAGTTTATTTCATATATCAACTTCCTTTTTGTGAAAGCAAACATGAATTGATTTATCTCATATGCAGCAGTTTTTTATGAGAATCTCTTACAGGTGTTGTGGGTAGGTATGGACTTTCTCATTAGTAGAACCAAACAGATCAACTACTTTGCTATGTGGTACAGAATAAGAATATAAATGCAGGAAATGAAACATCATGGTAGTTTTCACACATCATGAAATATTTGGAAAAAGCTACTAAAAATAGTTATTTGCATATTTAAGGAGAGTAGTAAGTGTGCATGTGTGTGAAAATGGACTAAACTAGCAGTTTGCTGTTAGAAGTGAGAGCTCAGATTCTTAAATAATACAGCATATAAAAGTAGTTTCAGTTGCCTATCAGTATACAATACTGACATATTAGAGCTCATCAGTGTTTAATAGCAGAGGTATTTGTATTTGTTTCATGTGAGTCTTTTGGGTTTCAGCTGAAGTTACTAACGCTGTTTCCAATACTAAACTTGTTCACACATGATATATTCTTCCTTCCATAAGTAAAAAGCTTTAATCAATCTTTCCTCACTCCCAACGAAAACAATTTTTAGAACAATACGCTAAATTCCCATTATCTATATTAGTAATAAAGCCTTTCTCTAAAACAAAAAGAACTCAAAAAGTATCATTTTAAAAATGCTACATATGCAAATATAATATTTATACTTAAAAAGTTATAAATAGGAAGAAAAATTGGTCTAGGAAGGAAACAAACTATGTGAAGACTTGGTGTTAATAAGCAAAACAAAATAGATTTCTTATCTGACATTTGTTTTCCCTTGCATCGACATAACTACAGGGGAATATTTGTTTTCAACGTACTAAGGAAAAAGCTTTTATTTGTTATTAATAATTTAAAAAATTATCTTTAATACAGTTGGATTCGTAAGGAAATATAGCAACAAGGTTTTAACTTTAATTTATTCCTCTCATTTTGAAAATTCCCCTGAAGAATAGTTGTACTCATCATTGTTGCTTAACTGTTTTAACACTTAGCAAATTAGGGTCCTAACCTATTGCTAGCTTCTCTGCTTAACTCAGATATTTAAAAATTCATATTTTTTTCCTGCTTTGATTTCTCTGACTGCTAGCTTTGACATTTTTCCTATACATTTCTCACTGCACGTTCAGAGTGGCAAATTTCTTGGAAGTATGAGAAATAAGTAAATGCTGTTAAAAGGATTACTTTGGTTTAGAAATTTCTCTTTTGCAGCAATTTATCCCATGGTAATTTGTGCAAACCTGTGAAATAAATAGTGACAGTGAGACTGAAGTTTAGACAAACTTCTCAGTTTTCCTCACTGGAAATTATATTTTGAAAACTTGAGTATTTTTAATCTGTTCATAGAATTTGTTACTCCTCTATAGTAATGGAAATCTCATAGGCAGCATACATTTAATCTGTCTTCCTTTTATTAGTTTATTCAAATGAAAAATTCTGTTGGGAAAAGAAATTGTGACTAGTTCTCTGGAGGCAAACCCAAGAGGCGAGAAATAAGAAAATTGATCATTAAAGGTAAAAGAAAAATCAAATGCCTTTAATTTCTTTATTGTAAAATAGAGCTCTGATAAAGCCAGCTGGTGACAAAAGTATCTTTTTGTTCACTGAGTACTTCATAGGCAGTTGATTATTTTTATAAACCTAGAGGTTTTGTTGTTAAATATTGGCAAGGTTGCATTTTAGCTAATGTATTTTCTTTTCTGCCATCCTTTTGGTTTTGCTACTAGATCTTCTATAACATGTCCTTCTAATTCCTTATAAAAGCCCATTTTGATATTAGTCATTAATGTGAGAATCCTTAATTCATTCAACTAAATCTTAAAGAAACTTTAATCATTTACTAGTAGGTATTTTTAGGACAATTAACAGTTTATCAATTGTATGTCTCACAACAAGCTACAAAACAGATTTGTATATGTCTACCAAAGAGTTTTGAGGTATAGAAAAATTACTCTAATTTGTTATGTATGTTATTTTATGTTATGTTATTGGAAATATGTTATACCACATGGGTGTATAATTTTGGAACTCAGAAGAGCACTCAATAAGTTAGAGCAGTGTCTAATACAGCTGAGGGTGAAAATAGAAGTAGTAGTATTTGTAGATTTCTCAGTGAAGAGAGAAGGCAGAAAGAGAGAAAAAAGAAAAGCTGTTACCATTTTGAATTTTACGATTGGATTGAATTCAACAATTAAATAAATTTGAAATAGTGATTTATTTATGGTGGCTCAGTTCTAGGAGTAACCTGCTCTTCATAATTTAACCTAAATTGTATTTAACTCTCTCACATCCCTTCTACTTGTCCAAGAAAAAAAAACCTATTATTAACTAATCACTGTTCATTAGTTAATACAATAAAACCTATGTAAGTAAAACAAATTTTTAATGTTTGAGAAATGTACAAAATAAAGAAATCCAAAGTTGAATGTATTTAGAATCTTATTTGATTCCAAGAGAAAAGAAGGATAAGTTGATTAATAATTATGATTCCTATAAGAACATACCTAAAAGGCTCCAGTCCCAAAATATAATAGAAGATTAAATTGAAGCTATTAAATTAATTAATACAGCCATTATAAAAAACAGTATGGAAGTGTCTTTGAAAAATAAAAACATAACCATGAAAATTAAATCAATGGCCTTATGATCCAGCAATTCCATTATTGGGTATATAATCAAAGGAAATAAAATCAGTATCTTGAAGAGATAGTTGCATGTTTATTGTAATATTATTCACAATAGCCAAAATATGTAATCGACATAATGTTCATCTACAGATGAATGAATAAAGAACAATGAAATACTGTTCAGCCACAAAACAGAATAAAATCCTGTCATTTGTGGTAACATGGATGAATCTGGAGGATATTATATTAAGTGAAATGAGCCACACATAGAAAGACAAACCCTGCCTGATCTCACTCATGTGGACTCTAAAAAAAGTTGATTTCATAAAATTAGAGAGTACAATAACTGTTACCAGAGGCTGAGGACGGTAAGGGAGGTGAAGGGGAAGGAAATATATGTCAACAGCTATAAAATTACAGTTAGGAAGAATAAGTTCTAGTGTTCCATTACACAGTAGGATGATTATTGCAAATAATATACTGTGCATTTCAAGATAACTAGAATAGTTTGAATGTTATCACCACAAAGAAATGATAAATGTTTTAAGTGGCTAAAGATTATCACAGTAATTATCCTGATTTGATCATTACAAAATGTATATATGCATCGAAACATCACATTGTACCTCAACTATATGTCAACTGTAAATTTTAAAATTATGTGTTTACTATTATTGTCAAATACAAATTGAAAAAGTAATTAATAAAAATGAAAACTATATATTATAATCACTCTAGATATAATACCTGTGCTGATTATTTATGGAATTTACTCTGATTTATAATATCTAATTAAATTAATGAGAAATTATCTACTCCCCTTTATACAACTCTCAACATTTTCTCAAAAATGACATTTGTTCCTAACTAATATTCTGTATTAGTTCTGCATGATTTTCTAAGCTACTTAATTTTACTTTTACCTTTTGCAATGTTGTCTTACTATATTTTTCCTTAGATCAAGTAATTGAAACACATGGTTGTTGGTAATTCCACATAAAGGAATTAAGGTCAAATTATATTTTATTGAGAATTTAAGATTCTTTTTACCCCCTTTCTTTTTCTAGAACAAAATTTCTAGGTCAGTTTTATGTCCGTGTAATTTTTATTTATAGTAAACATACCTCCAGTGAAATGTTTCAGATAACTTTGCACAGCAAGATACCACTCGATTCAAATAAACCATACTTCACTTGTGGAATGATTTTCATTTTAGGTAGTTTGTGTAGGCCTCTGATTGTAATATAAAGGAATTGATGAAAGGGAATTGTTTAATGCTGTTGTAATATAAATTGTATTATTGGATAGGTTTAAATTTTAAAATTTCATTTATTTTTAGGAATATTGGCTTTCTAATAATGAGTCTTACAAATAAACACTTTACTTCATTATGCAGTCTTGTATTGGCAATGCAGTTTGAAAGAGAGGGAGGTGTTCTGTAATCTGTTACTTTCTTAATATGGCAAAACAGCTTTAATTGGATAACCCTAAGAAAAAGGGATTCATCCACGACAGTTATTTTCAATTACTCAGCATAATCTTTCATTTTCAATTATAATATCTTTTCTAACCTCATTTCTACAGATTGTCTTTTGATTAATTTTCTTCATATAGCCAAATATAAACCAGACTTTGTTTTCTTTTTACTTTATTGCTTTTTTAGAAGTTAATTTAATTTTCTATTTTATGTAATTACATTTCTTATTAATGTGTCTTAAAAAATCCAGACACATATGTATTGGCTAGAGTCTTGGTTTCATGTTTTTACAAGGTTTCAGTAGGTGTCTTTGAATATTTGAAATTACTAATAAGTAGAAGAAAATGATAAAGTCCTACTCAGATAGCAACAAAAAAAGCAATCACTTTTCTAATCCATGAAATATTGGACATTCATTACAAAGTCAATATACATATTAAGAATGGAGCAATAACATCACTTACATGTAAAGTTGAATTGCTTCATAAGTTTCCATTTATAATCTGTGCATTTATATGTTAAAATTTCAATATTCACAAAAGAGTGACTCCACATGCTTCAAAATCTTTGATGAGAACAGAAGAAAACTGAAAACTTATTTCTTTTTCCCACACTGGGGGAAAAAAGGTATTGCAACACTGAAAAGTAAGGTTTTTATAACCTGTCATATCTTTTGGTTGATCAAAAGGCTATTATTTTATATGAAACATTAATGTTGTGAAAATATAGTTCAGAGATATTCCCTATACTGATTTGGTTCTAAGTAGCTTTTCTGGGCACATAGAGAAAAATAACTTTCCTCAGTCACTTCTGGAGGAATCTCTATCTTGGTGAAAATATCAAATTAGGTGTTTCTGCTACTTTATCAGCTAGCATAGGATATCCATTACAATTTGTGAAGTAATATTTTTGCAAACATGCAAGAAATAATTAGAGACTGTTTAAGAAAATCTCCAATCTGAGCATTCATTTGTTGTTCTGATCTGCATTATACTTATTTATTTCCAAAAAATACTGTAATATTGCCTATAGTACTATTATATGGTCCCAAAAATCTGACCCTAAAATACCTCTAATAAAATTATTGATCTCATGATGATAGTATGTTCTGGAGATCTATGATTTTGTTGATTTCCCATAATTCACTCAAGTAATATTTTTTTTACAGGAATGTCCCCCAAAACGTATTTTTGCAATATTGGAAGCTATCAAAGAAAAAAGCAGCAGTAGCTATAAGCCAAAATAAGAGGCCATTTCAGCAGATCAAACATTCAAATAAACATTTTCAGGTAGAAATTTCTGTATTGAAGAAATAGCTCAGTGCTATTACTGACTTGGTTAGATATTGTATCAGATAAACCTAGGTTTAATCTGCAAAATCACCAGTATCATTATGTGGACTAAATTGCCTTTTTCCTTTTTTTTTTCCTTGCCATTATATCAACTTAAATATTGAACACATAATTTTCCTCATATTATAGAGGTCAGGTAAAATTATCTATACTAGGAAAACTTTTAATTGCAGCTAATCATTTTTCTAAAGAAGGAAAAACAAGATTTTCAAATAATTTGAGTATGTGACTCTGCCATTATGGGAAGGGAAAGTAAAGAATAATAACCATTTCCTGTAAGTCCTCTTATCTCCCAAAAATTACCCAAAATGAGCTCACCAATATCTAAAGTTATAAATTAGATGCTTACTCTTTTGGTTTTGGCTCAGTGCTTTGACTTTCATTTTCATTAAAATGCAAATATCCTAAGGATGGAGCTTACTATTTTATTCACTCATTTAAGCCTTCCTGTAAACAATGGGTATACAATCAATATTTGTTAATTCACACTGTCAGGTGATTTATTAAGAGAGAAATGATTGATTTTTAGAGGAAAAGACAGAAATAATCAATTTCTAATAAGGCACATAAGACAAGAAGAGAAAATAAGTAAAACCAGGAAAGATGCTCATAAACACAACTTATTTCACAAATTTAATCTTGATTCCAGAGAAAACAGAATAACATAAGTTCTGTATTACAGTATACTTTGTGATAAAAATAAGTATCAGACATGGTTAATACTAGAATATATTTTTTATATATTGGTTACTAAACATTTTGAATGCAATATAAGAAGTCACTTCTTTGTTGGACAAATACGGAGTTTATAGGCATACCTAGACTGATAATCTCTATCACTCATGGGATCCAGAACAATTCCAACACCTAAAGAATGCTTTGCATTCAGACTCTTCTTCTCACCCATCCAGTGCAACCACTTATCTGTTCTATGATCCTATGTTTTTATCTTTTTCCACTTAGAGATAAGTGGGATCATGCAGTATGTAAAACATTTTCAGATTGGTCTTTTTCATTTTAGCACAATGCAGTTGAGATTTAACTGTGTATACATATTTTTTTCCTTTTTATTGTTGAATAGTATATCATCATGCAATGTTAAAGAATGTAGTACACATGACATGTTAAAATCAATAGGAAAGACTTTATTCCAGAAGATCCCATTACGACATATACAGGAAAAACTGCAAAGAGATAATGTAGTAGGGAAGAAAGATTGGTCATGGCTCTGAATATAGGAAGGACGAGTGGAGATGTACAGTCAAGGAGCAGAAATGAGGTCGGTGGATGGAAAATTACTAAGAGCAGACAATGGGGGTAGGGAGAATTCTGGCTAAACCAACTTGCCAGAATTCTTGCTGAAAGCAGATGAGAATGAGTAGATATCAAGGATGAGGGATTGGGAATTTGAGCAGACATTAAAGATGGTCAGTTACCAACAGTGAGGGATTTCTGCTAAACTGACCAAGCAAGATTCTTGCTGAAACTGAACTAAACAAATAGAGGAACTGGGCTAAGTAAGAACAGATACCTGGATTGGAGCATCATTAGAAGTAGGATTCTGAGGAGGCTGACAGATGTTCTACTCAATGGAAAGGGTCTTTGTCAGTAGATGTTCCAAAGTCTGTTTATCAATTCAGCCATTGAAGGACATCTAGACCTACAATTTTTAGCAATAAATGGATAATACTACTTTGAATACTTGTTTAATGGATTTTGTGTACGTGTAATTTTCATTTATCTAGGGTAAATAGCTAGAAGTAGAATTGCTAGGTAAATTATTTTCCAAGTCAATCAACATTATCAATTGATTATCAGTGTCTATGTGAATAACCTAAAGATGAAAAAACATATTAATTCATATATAAAAAGATCTTTACAAAATTTAACATTTATTTATTATCCAAACTCTCAGTGAATTAGAAGTCTCTCATTATATCAGAATCTACTAGGTGTAGCCTTCATTTTATAAGAAGACATGGGTAGCTCTCTGGAGATGATGTATTTCCACTCATATTTTTATTTTTTCCCATGTAACCAGATATTCATCCAGTAGTTCAGATTCAAATTCAAATACTTTTATAATACATGTTATAATACAAGTTAATGTACAAATGAAGGGGTAATAAAAGAATATTGGTTCTTGTTCAGTTATTCCCAGGCTTTGCTGACTTGGGATATATCTTTAAAAAAGACAAAACAAGAAGAAATTGAATTTGACATTTTGAGTTACGAAATGAAATAGACTTTTGATCTATCCCTTTTCAAAAGAATATATATTTTGCCTGTTTAGAAAGTCAGAGCTAAGATGATGCGCTATTTAGTTAGCTGTGTGACTCCAGGCTCTTACTCCATGAAACCCTCAAATTCAGCACCCAGCTACATAGTACTGAAAATATAAAACTCTAAATATTTGATAGTTTTAACAGAAAAAAAAGTCACAATAGAATGCTAGTTAGAATTAGGATATTCATTTCAACCATTCACTTAACAAATATTACTGATCATCTAGTATGTGGCAAGAATATCATAAGGACTAGCATATTGTTTTCTGAATATAAGCCATTTGATATTACTTTCTCCAATTACTTGTTTAGGGCTTTCAACACCATTGTTATGCTTATTATAGAATACATTTATTATATACACTTACTATAGAATAAGTGAATTAAATGTGTTACTTCCATAATATTTTTAAAAGTACAGTTGAATTTGCTAACCAATAGGTATATATTAGAGATTTTTTGTACTATGTCATTTTTCTTCTTCATTAATATACACTCAGTTTCACTCCTATCATTCATTGTTCTGCTTTATATTAAAGAAATCTTGAATCCTGAACACTTAATAATTGAATTTTCTAGACTCTCCTACCAAATGACTCTCCTACCAACTGAATTCTAGTTAGTGTTAGCCAGTGGGAGAATTTATTTATTTATTTATTTATTTATTAACTTTATTTTAAAATAATATTTTTACAGAAATTTGCAAAATATAGCATGAAGAAGCCCAGTGTAGTCTTTATTCAATTTCTTCCAATTATTTCCCCTTACATAATTCTGGTACAATATCAAAACCAGGTATTTGATATTTGTAAAAATGTATATATCTCCATTTCATTTTATCACATATGTAGATTTATTCAGCAATCACAGGAGGAAAATAAAATATAATTTCGTCACCACCAAGATTACCCTCATTTTACCTGTGTGTAGTCCCTCTCTGTTCAACCCTTCCCCTACCATCCCCAAACCCCACAATTATGAATATGTCTGTCATATCTATCATTTTGTCATTTCAAGAATGGTATCTTAATGGTATTATACATTACGTGACATTTTAGGGTTTGTTTACTTCACTCAGCATAAAGCCCTTAAAATCATTGATAGGATTTTGAGAGGAAGGATTAACTTCAGTGTCTTTGGTGTTCCAGCAGCAGTATCAATGTGTGATTGCCAGCAGCTGCTGGCTACAGGGGGCTTTCAGCAGCTCTGAAGGCTAGAAGAGAGGGCATTTGCAGGCCAGAAGCCTTTGGAGGTTTTGATGCTGGCAGTTTCCAGCAGGGGCAGTGTCACATGCACCTTGAATTCTGTAAACACCATCTTCCTCTGTTTTTTCTTTCTTTCTTTTTTTTTTTTTTTTTTTTTTTTAGACAGAGTCTTGCTCTGTCGCCAGGCGCCAGGCTGGAGTGCAGTGGCACAATCTTGGCTCACTGCAATCTCTACCTCCCGGGTTCAAGCAATTCTCCTGCCTCAGCCTCCTGAGTAGCTGGGACTACAGGTGTGCGCCACCACGCCCAGCTAATTTTTGTGTTTTTTAGTAGAGACAGGGTTTTACCATGTTGGCCAGGATGGTCTCGATCTCTTGACCTTGTGATCTGCCCGCCTCAGCCTCCCAAAGTGCTGGGATTACAGGCGTGACCACCGCGCCCATTCCTCTGTTTTTTCTAGTCGTTTTGGATGGGAGAAATATCTTGAAATTGTCTTAGTTGAATGCCTCCCTTTTTCTCCTTCTACCTTTCTAACACCTTTGTAACCAGCATTTAATATCTTTTGTATGAATTATCTAGCATAACTTCTCTTTTGCTGGGGACTCTGATAGAGCATCATCAAACAGTACTGATCTTAAGGAGTTAACCATACACAGTACTGTAAAAACATACTGATGGCATCCATAGTGTTGCTAATATTAATAATAGTTGTTTTTATTGGGAATATATTTTATGCTATAATAGCTACCTTTGTAGCTTGTACCTTGTATAATAGCTACCTTTCATATAGCTTACACACATAAGAGGCAATGAAAAAATGAAGAGGATTAATGTACCCCAGCTTTAAACATAGCCTTTGGTAATTGTAAAAAAAGCATTTTCCATGTGAATTTGATGAACAAAAAATTAAAGTCAAGCTCTGAGTCAATTCTTTTGCAGTTAATCTGTCTCACGTGACAACTCACTTAGAAGTCCAATGGCCATCCAACTGTCAATATGGTTAAGTTTTTGATGTTTAATGATGGAAGCAAACCATGCTGCCAATAAAATGACCTGGTGCTATAGTGCTCACATTGTCAAACGCTGCCCTGTCAGGAATTTCAGACACCAAGTCCAATTCAATATTCTTTAACTTGTGAAAATACTTTTGGCACTATACTCTATGTGTGCTGAAAAGTCATTCTCAATATGAATAGTTTGGTGTTGTCATTTGCGGCCTTCTGCAGCTGGCAACTTTTGTTTCCTACATAGCTTAGAATGACAATGATGCCAGTGGCCTAGTTTAATAATTGATTACATTTTTGAAAGAAACGTTATGTTTTGCTTTGAATTGCTACATTTTTTACAAATCCTTCTCTAAAAGAAAGAAAACTGCACAAAATGTCCCCTAATTTAATAAAAAACAAAGCTTTTATTCCTCTGAAAAAAATCCATGTTTCTTAATAAACTTTGGTTATCTAAATCTTATTAATCAGTTACCGTGATTATCACTTAATAATTTCTTCATGAATTTCAAGTGATAACTCTAGCCTAGACTGAGTTCTTTCTAACGGTAATTGTGCTTCATAATAATTATATATTTTGTATTTATAATTTACTAATTTTACATCATTTTGTTTTTGAAATTGGTTAATATTGAATATGTATATTTCATATTCTAACCATGTGTATGTTTCTTAAAGAAATTATAAATATACTGATATTTGTGTACACAAACTCTTGCACTACTAAAATCTTATACTAACTTGTATCTTTCTGTGTTTGAATACTCATAATTACAAAATTAATAGTGGATTGAGAAAGCATTCCCTCTTGGACTAGAGAATTATGCAACATTAGAATATCCAAGCTTCTTTGATCATGGGATCCATCTGGTTTACCTGTTCTCTTTGCTTTGTTAGCTAGTGATGAAACTGGATGATATTTATTCAACAAATACTGATTCTGTACTAATCCCCAGGAAGAAACAAAGTAATCAAGGTGACAAAGAAGGTCCCTACCCTCATAAAACTTTGATTCAAAAGACATATATATAAGAAAATATTAAATAAAAAGATAATTATTTTCTTATTTTAAATGTTAAAAATATACTTATTTTAAACTATATATTTTATATAAAAATAAAATTTCTAATGAAAATAACGTCAAAGTGAGTCACAGAAGTATAATGATTTGAGAAAGAGTGATTTTAAATAAGTTAATAAGTATGTCTTCTTTAGAAGACATAATATTTAAGCTGAGAACTGAATTAATTTTTAGATAACCAGCTCATTACCAGCACGAAGTCCTGGAGGAAGGAATATGCTTGACTGACTTGGAAAAAGCAAGTGGGCTGTGCGTGTGTGTGTGTGTCTGTGTGTGTGTTTTGTCTCTTTTGTTTTTGAGTTAGAATGAGTAGTTTGGATTTTATACCAAAAGCAATACGATTTTTTTTTGTTTGTATAAGAAAGTAATCTTTTCTTATTTAAATTTATAATAAAGGAATTGGGTGTTGTGAAAAAAAAATGTGAAGGTGGCAAAATGAAGAATTCTGTAGTCCAGGAAAGAAACAATGGTTGTTTAGGATGGTACCAATGAATATAAAGAGAAACAGGCTTTTAAAAATATTTGCTGATGGTAAGGGATAGAAGAATGGGTGTTAATAAATACTTTAGGTAAACCCAGTGGGAAAGCTCCTCAACAATGTTCAGAAAATTTAAATTTGTGTCAAGCTTTACTAATTATAACTCAAATCTTGCTCAATTAAATCCTCTCAACAGTTATATGAAATAATTATTCTTATCCTACTCTGTAGATGAATTCTCTGAACTTCAAGAATATTAAGCCAATGTCTGAAGATCACAAAAATTTCTTTAAGGCAGAGTTAGTAACGTAAGATCAAATTTCAAAACCTATGTTGCAAATGCAGTAGACATACTAGCAAATGCAATTTGGATCAAGTGAGTTGCAGCCAGAGATTACTGTGATGGGAAATGTTTTTAACATTTAAGTTGCTTCTAACTGTGTAATTGAAATAAAATTTTTGTGCTTTATGATATAAATTAGCAAAAAATCCATTTTTTAAAAAAAACAAACTTTTATAAAATCATTTCATATGGATTTTTTTAACATAGAATCTTTATTTTTTAAATGACCAGAAAAATTCATTCTTCATCACGACATAATTTAATGCTATGAGAATTTGGAGTTTAACATAAAATGTTCAGCAAGGGATTAATTAGCAAGTTAACCTTGGATAGTATTGATAATATTATTTTTATGTTAGTTATTAATTATTAAGTACTTATTAAGCACTAGTTACTTTCTATAGTTCTTGCATTTAATTTTTTTAAATTATACTATGAGATAGAAAATATATATTTTTCAAGGAGGATGTTAAAGCAAAAGCTCACGTAATTTGGTTAAGATCACAAAGTTATACTCTGATTAACTGAGATATGATTCCCAAATATATTTACTTCTTATTTATAATAAATATATTTTAAGCACATACTAATATTTCAGCATTTATCTACATACCGTAGAAAGAGTTACAGTGGTTAGATTTGTATTTGTTTTGAGTTGCCTAAAAATACATTCTTGTATATGCTTAATTACAGAAAAATACCCATACCCTATTTAATAATACATGTGGAATTATGTCTAATAGTGCTTCTTGTTTGTGGAATATAGAAAACCTGAAACTTTTTACATGTATAGTCATACAACAACAAAACTTAGTATCCAGAGCTCTAAATGTTAATTAAATTACTCACTGAACATATATTTTGAAACGTGCACAAATCCTAAATGCACAACTCAACAAATTTTTCCCAAGTTAATATACTCCTGTGACTGCCACCCATGTCAAAAAATGAAATACTGCTATCAAACTGGAAAACTCTTTCTTCCTTGCCTCCCTTTCAATATCAGTATCTTCACTTGCATAATTTATGGTTAATTTTGCTTATTCTGGGCCTCTACATAAATATAACCATTTAGCATGCATTATTTTGTTATGGCTTATTTCACCCAACGTTGTGTTTGTGAGACTGTTCAAGTACTGCATATTTATTTAGTTCATTCTCATAAAAGGTTTCTTAAACATGTGGCAATTCAAGCTCATATTCAACTTTTGTTAACCATTTAGGTTGTGTCCAGTTTGGACCTACTACAAATAATTTTCTATATGGTAACCCAATTGACAAAAACAACATTTATAGAACAGTTTATTTCTACTACTCTGCTGCGTCATCTTTGCATGAATGAAAGGTGTACATGAAGCATTTCAGGCTCACCATTCCATCTGATCGGTCTATTTTTTTTTTTAACCTTGCATGAATACTACACTGTCATAATAACTTCTCTTTTATATTAAGTCATGATATTCAGTAGAATAACTTTCTACCTTTTCCCTCTTTCCTTTAAAAGATACACTATTCTTGGCCTTTGGGTTTCTAATAATTTAGATGTTATCTAATTTTAGTAAAAGGAACACAAACATTTGTTTGGGTGTTTTCTAATAATTGGGTTTCTAATAATTTGAGTTTCTAATAATTTAGACGTTTGCCAATTTTAATGAAAGTTACGCATACATCTGTTCAGGTGTTCCTTGATTATAGATCAATATTAAAGAACGGTTATCAGCCGGGCACGGTGGTTCGTGCCTGTAATTCCAGCACTTCGGGAGACCGAGGTGGACGGATTACCTGAGTCAGGAATTTGAGACCTGCCTGACAAATATGGTGAAACCCTGTATCTACTAAAAATACAAAATCAGACAGGATGGTGGCACATGCGTGTAATCCCATCTACTTGGGAGACTGAGGCAGGAAAATTGCTTGAACCCGAAAGGCGGAAGTTGCAGTGAGCCAAGATTGCACCATTGCACTCCAGCCTGGGCAACAAAAGTGAAACTCCATCTCAAAAAATAAAAAGAGAGAACAGTTATTTTTCCAATACTAAGTCTTTCAATCTATAGATGTGGCATATTTCCCTGTGTGTTTAATTCTTTAAAACAAATGTCCTCAATATTTTATATTTTCACGTCTTATCCTTATTTACATGTTTCTAGGTATTTCATCTTTTAATGCCGTTCCAAATGGGGTGTGTGTGTGTATGTGCGTGCACACACGCGCGCGCGCCTGTGTGTTTTTATTTGGTTAGAACTTAGAAATGCAATCAAGATTTTATTGATCATATATCTAGAAATATTGTGTAACTCATTTATTAGACCTAATGATTAGCTTATAGGATGTTTGGCTCATCTATATATAGAATCATCTGAACGATTCATTATGGCATTTTAATCTTTATTGATACCTTTTAGTGTGTTTTTCTCATTGTTGCACTGACTCTCACCACCAATACAATATCAAGTAGAAATAATGACAATAGGCTTTCATGTTCATTCCTGTTCTTAGAGGAAATGATTTCAGAATTTCACCATGCAGCATAATGTTTGCTGTAATATTTTGCTATCTATAGAATAGCATTTGCCTAGCATTTCTTGAATAAAGCAATTTTTGTGTGTTGTGCATTTTATTTGTCAGTATGTTTAATTTGATTACATTTTGTTTGGATTTTGCAACTATGCTTGTGATAATAAAATATTTTTTAAGTGATGTCCTCATATTTTCATGTCAAGGAAACACTGTCCTCAGAGACTGTATTGTGAGGAATAGTGAATCTCTTCTCTGAAATAGTTCATGTGGGTTGTCTGTTTATTATTTCTTCTATTTGAAATTGTTACCCACTCTAACACTTTAATTTATCTTTGTGACTTCATTTTCAGGTCAAGATTCTGTTACATTAATATATGATAGTTTAAAGCAGAATATGCCTTTTTTCTTCTGTCATATTTATAGTTATGTTTTTATTCTTATATGAATTTTTACTTTTTTAATGTTGAAATTTGTTGACATTAGTTTTTTGCAAGATTCCTTTTTGATTTTTTAAATATATCTAATATCTATAGTCATATCCCTTATTCCTTATTGAGTCTATTGCATCTCCAGTCTTTGTCTCTGCCTTTCTCTCCCTCTCTCTCTATTACTAGAATGTCATCAATTATTGCCTGTCTGTTCAAGAAAATAACTTTTCTTAAGCATTTCTTTTATAAATTTATTGTATTTTTCCTTTTTTTTATTCTCCATTATTTTGTTCAGTTAAATTTTGTATCTTTTTTCTACTATTTTGAGATGGATTCCTACATAATGTATTTCCTGGCTTTCTTCTTTTTTAATACATCCATTTCAACCTAAAATAACTTTAGTTGCACCCCATAATTTGAATATAGTATATATTTTTATACTATTTAGTAGAAAATATTTCCTAATTAGCATTATGACTTTTTTCTTGAGCTAGGAACTATTTAGAAGAAAGCATTTGCATTCTTAAACATATGGTGGTTCTTAACTTATATTTAGTTATGCCTTTCTGTCTTCCATTGTTCTGTAATTAGAATAATTATGAAAGATTTAAATCTTTGAACTCTGTCAACATTTGCCTACTGGAATAACATATGGTAACATTTTATTAATGTTTCATGAGCACATAAAAAAAGATGTGTTTTCTGCAATTGTTGAGGTAGGCTTCTATAGAAAAAATTGTATTGATTTTCATATCAGTGCGTTCAAATATTTATATTCCCTCTCATTTTTGGTCTAATTGCCATACAAGCTACCGAAAAAGACATGTTAAATCTCTCAGTATAATTGTAGGTTTTTCTATTTATCTATTTTGTCAAACTTTATCCATTTTGATAGTATATTATATATGAATATAGATGTAAAACTATTTTTACTTTCTTGATTAAACAGTTTATCATAATGAAATCTCCCTCTACCTTTACTCTTTGTATTTAAATCTAACTGTATCTGATATACCACTCTATCATTTTTTTTTAAGATAATGTCTTAGTTTGTTCAGGAAGCTATAATTAAATATCTTAAGACTGGGTAGTTTATAAATAACAGAAATTTATTTCTTACAGTTGGAGGGTGAACAGTCCAAGATTAAAGTGCCAGCAGCTTTGGTGTCTGGTGAAGGCTTGCCATCTGCTGCATAGAAAGTATCCTTTGATGTACTCTTATGTGGCAGAAGAGGGGATGGAGCTAATTTAAATCTCTTTTATAAGGTCACTAATCACATTCATGAGAGTGGAGCTCTTAGGACTTCAATTCCCAAAGGTGTCACCTCTTAACAACAACACAATGGGAATTAGGTCCCTGTATATGAATTTTGGAAGGACACCAACATTCAGACTACAGCACGTAGTATTTGCAAGGTACTGGAGTTTCTGATTTTACTTTTAAATGATATTATTTTATATCATATATTTATCTTAATAAAATAAAATTAATTATCTTAAGTCTGATAATTTGTATCTGTTAATTGAACCATAAATTCCTATTTTATTTAATGTAATTTCTGATATTTTAAGGTTTAAATCTCCTTCTTATGTATTTATCTTAAATTCAACACTTGAACAATTGGACCTAATAGGCCTCTACAGAACACCTCACAGCAATCACAGAATATACATTCTTCTCACCTGCATGTAGAAAGTATTCTGAGATCAAATACTCAGTCATAAATCAAGCCTCAATACATTAAAAAAAAAATGAAGTCATACCAAGCACACTCTTGAACCACAGTGCAATAAGAATAGAAATCAATACAAAGATCTCTAAAAACTACACAAATACATGGAAGTTAGACAATTTACTCCTGAGTAACTACTGGATGAACATAAAAATTAAGACAGAAATTTAAAAATTCTTTGAAATTAATGAAGTAGGGATGAAATTTACTAAAATTTCTGGGATACAGCCAAAGTAGTGTTAAGAGGAAAGCTTATAGGCCTAAATGCCTTCATTCAGAATATATAAAGATTTGAAATTGAGAGTGTAACAGTACATGTAAAGAAAGTAAAGAGCAAACCAACCTCAAAGCTAGTAGTAGAAAAGAAATAATTAAAGTTAGAGAAGAACTTAGTGAAATTGCTATGCAAAAATTTGTACAAAAGATCAATAAAACCAAGAGTTTGTTCTTTGACAAAAGTAAATAAGATGGATAGATCTATAGCTAGATTAACAAAGAAAAAGAAATATCCAAATATCTAAATAAGCACAATCAGGATCAACAAAGGTAACAGTGCAATTGATCCAACAGAAATACAAAAGAGTTTCAGTGACTGCTATGAACAACACTATCCACACAAACTAGAATATTTAGAGGAAAAGGATAAATTCCTGGGAAGACAAAATCTCCCAAAACTGAATCAAGAAGAGAATGAAATCCTGAATAGACTAACTTCAACTTCTAAAATTGACTCAGTGACAAAGAACCCATCAACCAACCAAAAAAAAAAAAAAAAAAGGAAAAAAAGAAAGCCCTGGACCATATGGATTCACAGTGTCTAATTCTACCGGACTTACAAAGAAGAACTGATACCAAGTATACTAAACATTTCCAAAAAAAAAAAGATTGAGGAATAAGGAGTGCTCCCTAATTTATTCTATGAAGCCGGCATCAGCCTGATAACAAAATCTGGCAAAGACGCAATGAAAAAAGAAAATTTCAGACCAATATCTCTCATGAACATAAAAATCCTCAACAAAATACCATCAAAACAAATCCAGCAGCACATCAAAAAGTTAATACAACACAATCAAGTAGGAAAGTTGGCTGTATTGCTGGGATGCAAGCTTGGTTCAACATATGCAAATCAATAAATGTAATTCCCCATATAAACAGGATCAAAGCAAAAACCATACAATCATCTCAATAGATGGAGAAAACATTTTTTATAAAATCCAACATCACTTTTAGATAAAAACCTTCCAAAGAGTAGGCATTAAGGGAATATACTTCAAAATAAGAGCATTCTGACAGCCAATGTCATAACGAATTGGCAAAAGTTCAAATCATTTCCCTTGAGAACTGGAGTAAGAAAAGGATGTCCACTCAATTCACTCCTATTCAACATAGTACTGGAGGTCGTTGACAGATCAATCAGGAAAGAGAAAAAATTAAAAGGTAACCAAATAGGAAAAGAGGGAGTCAAACTATCTCTTGTTGCTGCTAGAAAATACTAAATACTTCTGTTGCCATTGCTTTGGTGTTTTAATCATGAAGTCCTTGCCTATGCCTATGTCCTGAATGGATTTTCTGCTAGTGTTTTTATGGTGTTAGGCCTCATGTTTAAATCTTTAATCCATCTAGAGTTAATTTTTGTATATGGTGGAAGGAAAGGATCCAGTTTCAGCTGTATGCATATGGCTAGCCAGTTTTCCCAACACCATTTATTAAATAGGAAAACCTTTCCCCATTGCTTGTTTTTGTCAGGTTTGTCAAAGATCAGTTGGTTGTAGTTGTGTGGCATTCTTTCTGATGCCTCGGTTCTGTTCCATTAGTCTATATCTCTGTTTTTGTACCAATACCATGCTGTTTTGATTACAGTAGCCTTTTAATATCTTTTGAAGTCTGGTAGTGTGATGCCTCCAGCTTTTTTTTTTTTTTTTCCTTAGGATTGTCTTGGCTATGCGGGCTCTTTTTTGGTTTCATATGAAGTATAAGGTGTTTTTTTCCAATTCTGTGAAGAAAGTCATTGGTAGCTTGATGTGGATAGCATTGAATCTATAAATTACTTTGGGCAGTATGACCATTTTCACAATATTGATTCTTCCTAACCAGGAGCATGCAATGTTTTTCCATCTGTTTGTGAACTCTCTTATTTCCTTGAGCAGTGGTTTCTAGTTCTTCTTGAAGAGGTCCTTCACAACCCTTGTTAGTTGTATTCCTAGGTATTTTATTCTCTTTGTAGCAGTTGTGAATGGGAATTTGCTCTTGATTTGTCTCTCTGTTTGACTATTATTGGTGTATAGGAATGCTTGTGATTTTTGCACGTTGACTTTGTATCCTGAGACTTTGTTGAAGTTGCTTATCATCTTAAGGAGATTTTGGGCTGAGACAATGAGGTCTTCTAAGTACACAATCAAGTCATCTGCAAACAAGGACAATTTGACATCCTCTCCTCCTATTAGAATACCCTTTATTTGTTTCTCTTGCCTTATGGTCCTAGCCAGAACTTCCAATACTATGTTGAATAGGAGAGGTGAGAGTGAATCCTTGTCTTGTGCCAGTTTTCAGAGGGAATGCTTCCAGTTTTTGCCCATTCAGCATGATATTGGCTGTGGGTTTGTCATAAATTGCTCTTATTATTTTGAGATACAATCTGTCAATGTCTAGTTTATTGAGAGTTTTCAGCATAAAGGGCTGTTGAATTTTGTCGAAGGCCTTCTTTGCATCTACTGAGATAATCATGTGGTTTTTGTCTTTGGTTCTGTTTACGTGGTAGATTACACTTATAGATTTGCATGGATTAGGCCAGCCTTGCATCCCTGGGATGAAGCCAACTTGATTGTGATGGATAAGTTTTTTGATGTGTTGTTAGATTCAGTTTGCCAATATTTTGCTTAAGATTTGTGCATCAATGTTCATCATGGACATTGGCCTGAAATTTTCTTTTTTAGTTGCATCTCTGCCAGGTTTTGGTATCAGGATGATGTTGGTTTCATAAAATGTGTTAGGGTGGATTCCCTCTCTTTGTATTGTCTGGAATAGTTTCAGAAGGAATGGTACCAGCTCCTCTTTGCACCTCTAGTAGAATTTGGCTGTGAACCCCTCTGGTCCTGGATTTTTCTGTTTGGTAGGCTATTAATTGCTGCCTCAACTTCAGACCTTGTTATTGGTCTATTAGGAATTCAACTTCTTCGTGGTTTAGTCTTGAGAGTGTGCAAGTGTCCAGGAATTTATCCATTTCTTCTAGATTTATTGGTTTATTTGTATAGAGGTGTTTGTAGTATTTCTGATGGTAGTCTGTATTTCTGTGGGATTGGCGGTGATATCTGCTTTATCATTTTTTATTGCATCTATTTGTTTATTTTATTTTATTTTATTTTTTTATTGCATCTATTTGAATCTTCTCTCTTTTCTTTTTTATTAGTTTGGCTAGCAGTCTATCTATTTTGTTGATCTTTTCAAAAAGCCAGCTCCTGGATTTATTGATCTTTTGAAGGTTTTTTTGTGTCTCTATCTCCTTCAGTTCTGCTTTGGTCTTATTTCTTGCCTTCTGCTAGCTTTTGAATCAGTTTTATCTTGCTCCTCTGGTTCTTTTAATTATGACATTAGAGTGTCGATTTTATATCTTTCCTTGCTTCACTGGTGATTTATTGCTATAAATATCCCTATAGACACTCCTTTAAATGTGTCCCAGAGATTCTAATATGTCGTGTCTTCATTCTTGTTGGTTTCAAAGAACATTTTAATTTCTGACTTCATTTCATTATTTATCCAGTAGTCATTCAGGAGCGGGTTTTTAATTTCTGTGTAGTTGTGGGGTTTTGAGTGAGTTTCTTATCCTGAGTTCTAATTTGAGTGCACTGTGATCTGAGAGACTGTTTGTTCTGTTTTCTGTTCTTTTGCATTTGCTGAGGAGTGTTTTACTTCCAATTTTGCGGTCAATTTTAGTATAAGTGCAATGCGGTGCTGAGAAGAATGTATATTATGTGGTTTTGGGGAGGAGAATTCTGTAGATGTCTATTAGGTCTGCTTGATCCAGATCTGCATTCAAGTCCTGGATATCCTTGTTAATTTTCTGTCTCATTGATCTGTCTAGTATTGACAGTGAGGTGTACTATTACTGTGTGGGAGTCTAAGTCTCTTTGTACGTCATTAAGAACTTGCTTTATGTATCTGGGTGCTCCTGTATTGGGTCCAACAAAAGCCAAAATAGACAAATGGGATCTAATTAAACTTAAGAGCTTCTGCACAGCAAAAGAAACTATCAATAGGTGAACTGGCAAACAACAGAATGGGAAAAATTTTTGCAATCTACCCATCTGACAAAGGGCTAATATCTGGAATCTACAGAGAACTTAAACAAATTTACAAGAAAAAAACAAACAACCCCATCAAAAGGATAGGGCAAAGGATATGAACAGACACTTTTCAAAAGAAGTCATTTATGCAGCCAACAAACATATGAAAAAAGGCTCATCATCACTGGTCATTAGAGTAATGCAAATCAAAACCACATTGAGATACCATCTCATGCCAGTTAGAATGGTGATCATTAAAAAATCTGGAGACAACAGATGCTGGAGAGGATACGGAGGAAGAGGAAAGCTTTTACACTGGTGGTGGGAGTGTAAATTAATTCAACTATTGTGGAAGACTGTGGTGATTTCTCAAGGATCTAGAAATAGAAATACCATTTGACCCAGCAATCCCATTACTTGGTATATACCCAAAAGATTATAAATCGTTCTATTATAAAGACACACTTATGTTTATTGTGGCACTGTTTACAATAATGAAGACTTGGAACCAACCCAAAAGCCCATCACTGATAGACTGGAAAAAGAAAATGTGGAACATATACACCACAATGCAGACATAAAAAAGGATGACTTCATGTCCTTTGCAGGGACATGAATAAAACTGGAAACCATTATTCTCAGTAAACCGACACAAGAACAGAAAACCAAACACTGCATGTTCTCATAAATGAGTGTTGAACAATGAGAACACAGGGACACAGGGAGAGGAACATCACGCACCAGGGCCTGGGCAGTAGGGTGCTAAGGGAAGGATAGCTGGGGGTGAGGGGATTGGGGATGGATAGCATTAGGAGAAATACCTAATGTAGATGACAAGGCAATAGAAGCAGCAAACCACCACCATGGCACATGTATACCTATGTAACAAACCTGCCTGATCTGCACATGTACCCCAGAACATAAAGTATAATAAATAAAGAAAAGAAAAAAAAATACTAAAGATTGTGAAAAGGCTCCTAGAATAAATGAATGACTTTGGTAAAGTTTCAGAATACAAAATCAATGTACAAAAGTCAGTAGCATTTTGATACACCAACAATATCCACATTGAGAGAGCAATCAATAACACAAACTTACAACAGTCGCAAAGAAAATAAAATATCTAAGAATATAGATAACCATGAGGTAAAAGATCTTTATGAAGAAAAGTACAAAATAGTGCTGAAAGAAATGAGATATGACACAAATAAATGGAAAATTATTCTATGCTCATTGGATAGGAAAAATCAGTATTATAAAATGGCCATAATGCCCAAAGGAATTTATAGATTCAGTGCTACTCCCATCAAACTAGTGGTGTCACTCTTCACAGAATTAGAAAAAGTAATTCTAAAATTTATGGAATCAAAAATGAGGCTGAATAGCCAAAGCAATTCTAAGCAAAAAGAACAAAATTGGAGGCATCACACTGCTTAACATCAAACTATACTATAAAGCCACAGTTACCAAATCAGCACAGTACAAGAACAAACAGACCAGTGAAACAGAATAGAAAACTCAGACATAAAGCCACCCACCTACAACCATCTGATCTTTGATGAGGCCAACAAAGACGAACAATGAGGAAAGGGCTCCTTATTCAATAAATAGTGCTAGGATAACTGGCTAGCCACATGCTTGACCCCTACCTTTCATCATATACAAAAAATAACTAAATGGATTCAAGATTTAAATGTTGGAACTCAAAGTATACAAATCCTGGAAGACAACCTAGAATAACCCTTCAACATTGGCCTTAGCAAAGAATCTTTGCCTAAGTCCCCAAGAGCAATTATAAACAAATTAATTAATTAATAAATTAAATAGGGACTTAAACCAAAGAGCTTCTGCACATTAAAAGAAACAATCAACAGAGCAAACAATCTACAGATATTTGAACACTATCTATATGAAAAAGGCCTAAAATCTAGAATCTGTAGGAAACTTGAACAAATCCACAAGTGAAAAATGAGTAACTCCACTAAAAAATGGACAGAGGACAGAAACAGACACTTGTTAAAATAGGATATACAAGTGTCCAACAAACATATGAAGAAATGCTCTGTATTACTAATCATCAGAGAAATGCAATTTAAAACCACAATAAGATACTATCTCACACCAGTCAGGATGTCTATTATTAAAAAGACAAAAAATAACAGATGTTGGTGAGGCTTCAGAGAAAAGGAAATGCTTATACATTGTTGGTGGGCATGTAAATTAGTTCAGCCACTATGGAAAGCAGTTAGAGATTTATCAGAGTACTTAAAACAGAATTATCATTCAACTCTGCAATCTCATTACTGGACATATATTTGAAAGAAAATAACTCTACTCAAAGACACATGCATTTGCATGTTCACTGCAGCAAAGACATGGAATCAACCCAGTTGCCCATCAATAGTAATTTGGATAAGGACAATAAGGTACATATATGCCATGGAACACTATGCAGCCATAGAAAACAATAAAATCATGTCCTTTGCAAGTACATGGATGGAGCTAGAAACCATGATGTTAAGCAAATTAACACAGGAACAGTAAATCAAATACCACATATTGTCATTTCTAAGTGGGAGCTAAACATTGGGCACATATTGACATACCTATGGGGACAATAGAAACTGTGGACTACTAGAGTTGAGGGAGGAGGGGAAGTGGGTGAGAAAAATTACCTGTTGAGTACTGTGCTCATTACCTGGGTGACAGGATCCATACTCCAAATCTTAGCAACACATAATATTCCCAAGTAACGAATCTGCACATGCACTCCAAGTACCCTAAAATAAAAGTTGAAATAAAAATATATGTTTTTCATTTCCCTTCTATTCCTTTTCAAGTTATCTATTCTTTTAGCATTATTTTTGTAGTTACCATAATAGATTGTATACTATTATCAAAGTCTAATAAAAATATTTATGGGTTAATCTGAAAATGTCAAGACCTTAGATCATAACCATTATCTTTCTCTGAACTTATACCAACTTGCTGTCATGTTCTTTAAGTTCTAGCACATGTCACTCTTACTGTTTTAAGCAGTTAATCCATTTAGATTTACCAAAATATTCATTTTATATATTCTTCATTTTTTGCAAATGTATAATTTTCTGTCTGATATTTTTTTCAGATATCTCTCATCTAAATATGTATATGTGTATTTATCATATAGATGTGTATATATATGTCTTATTTTATGGTTACTTTTTGAAACAATTTGATAAAATTCTAAGCTGCAATTTTCTCCCGTTAACTTTTTGACTATCTTATTTAATCATGTTCATGTCTATCATTTTCTCTGAAAAGTTGTGTGTTAATATCATCATTATTTGAAGATACTATTATCTCATAATAACTTTCAACTTTTCTATATCTTATTTTCTTCTATATTCATTTGTCGGAAACACTGATGTCATTACTTTTGCTAGGCCTTCTGCATTTAGTCCCTGCAAAGTCATATTTTACATGTTTGTGCAGTGATTCTAAAGTTTGAATGCATGGGATAAATCAAATGGGCTGTTAAAACTAAAACTTCCATTTAGATATAACTGCTTATGCTAACTCAATTTTAAGCTAAGCTTAAAGTTTTTCATTTACCTGTGGTAATTAAACACACACACACACACACACACACACACACACACTTTTATAATTCAGCAGATCTGTGAAATTCAGATTTAAAATTAAATAGAAATAAAAATAATTTTACATATATATTGTACTTTAAAATATTCTTGCGTGATTCTATTTCTTGTTAAGACAGAGAATGATGGTAAGGCCTGTGTTCTCATGGTAGTAAAAAGGAAAAAAAAAAGGATAAAATAAATATTATCATTTTATATGAAGCTACTGAAGATAAGTGGTTTCAAGGAAGCCCAAGGTGCTGAATTCCAGAGAGGAGCACATCTTCCATAGGTGAGCAGAGTAGCAGCTGCCATCATAGCTGAGGAAAAAACTATTTTTCTTATAGGTAGTTCAGATAGCTAGTGAAGTATGCAGAAATTGTAGTGAAAATTTTAAATAGCTGGAAAGATTAGAGTACAAAAACTTCAAATGTAAAATAAAATTATTCAACCCAAAATTTCCCCTTTCCCTGAATGTGGCTAAGAAAATATCATTGGCTGGAAATCGTCAGAGAATTTATGAGGTCTTGATGATTTTCAGAGACAGTCATCCATAGACCCTGATACAAAGTTCTATGAAAGCTCTCCAGTAACATTCCAGTTCAAATACTTACAAGATTAAAAAGATCAGTCCCTCAGCAACTATAATGTGAGAGATAAGATTTGTGCTAGCAATAGGTAAAAGTAATCTAATTCAGGCAGCTCCTAAATGGTAAAATCTGAAGGTTTAGCTCTGCATTCTAGTTGCAACATAAAACAGTAAGCTTAGGAGTTCAGGAATGCCAATTTTTAGAAGTCATAATATTAGTTTCCTTTGTATTTTATTTTATACCCATTTTCTAGGAAAAAAGGTAGAAAGTGAGAAGTATGGAAAAATGGGAAATTTGATACATAATTAGGAGAAAAAAAATTCCACAGAAGCAGCCCCACAGATGACCCAGATAGTGGCATTAACTTTTAAACAAAGATTATATAATATCAATTATATTTTAATACACAGAAAATATATATTATAGCCTCAAGGAGGAAAGAAAACTGGGTGTTTTCACAAATGGGAAATGTGGTACATTAAATGCTTCTTTCCTCAACAGTAAACTTTTTCCTCCTTATCCCATTTTCAATTATACTGCTACAGAAAATAACAAGGTGAAGACCATTTCAGTAGGGAAAAGAACATGAGATAGAAGGGTCCTTTAAAATCAGAAGAATTAAAACTGTTTTTTCCACCACTCTTCAAGTACTGAAGGAAGACAGAAGTTGTAGTCTGGCAAGAGAGTCAAATGGGACTATGGTCTTAATCTCTGGGATTTAAAAAGGCTGTTCAACAAATTTGTTTGTTTGTGTGTAGGAAATACAACTGGGCTAGTGCCTTTCATCACTGGCAGATTTACCAACATTTAATTCCATTTAACATGAAGCGGGCACTATTGTGCAGAAGGAGTAAGCTAAGGTAGTTTTTCTAATTTCCCTTATTTGCAAGTGGTTAAAAGTGATGAAGAAATCCCTAAATGATATGAGAAGGGATCATGGAATGCTAAGGTTAAAGGGGCCATGATGTGAAAGTCCTTTGAATTCAGAAGCAAATTTCTATACTGCCAGGCTTCAGGAATCAATGTCATCATCTCAAAAGGTTTGCTAAAACTAATCATAACTCGGCAACATAAATTAAGGGATCAAAACTGACCAGCCATTTTGCATCAGGGAAGAGCAAGAAATTATGATGTCCCTCACTGATTACATTTCACCTTTCACTGGTTTCTGTGGAGTTACATAAATAACTATAGGTAACTAGTGCCCATGTAAAGACTATGGTAGAAATATGGAAAAATCCGGAGACTATTAACTTGAAGAGACAAAGATATTATTAATGGACAACTTTATAGTTGTTTGCTTGTTTTAAACCCACCAATCCATAGTTGGGAGTTGTGAACAAGACCAGACCAATTATTGGAAAACCAACAAACCAAACAAATGCACAGCAAAAATGTACCACATTATCATTGTCCATTTGTGAAGTAGAAAATTTGTGTCAGTAACTTTACAATATATTAGTCAAACAACTGCAGCAGAATCTTAAAAAATCATTTTACTTTTTAATACATATAGGACTTCCTTTCAAAAAGTACTTGATAGTCTAAGGAGCACAGCTCTAAAATGGCAGTAAGTTGTTTTTGATGTTTAGCAAGTAAGACACAAATGCAAAAAGAAAAAAATTGCCTTTAATCAAATGTCTAGCTTTGTCCCAATCTGCTATTATAAAGCTGAGAACCGGACAAACAGACTTCCAGTGAATTTGTTTCCATCACATCATCAGGAGAAGGACATTCAGTGAAAAACCAAAGCAGACCCTCACTAATGCAGGGCTCAGGGCAAGGGCACATTTTAACCAGGTCTGTCGATGGTACTGTCTTTCCAGCAGTACAATGCTTCAGTGATAATATTAATGGGCACTGGAGGGTGGAAACATGAAGATGTTTAAAAAGGAGAATCAGTAGAGACTCAGCTAGGAATGTGAGAAATATTATATTTTTATAACACAGAGTAAAGCCAAAGGCAGAAGAATATTAATTCTGTGAGTTGCAGCTGGGATGATTCAAATTTATAAATGCTTCTTATTAGGCCACTGGCAATCCAAAGTTATAAAATTATGTGGCTTCAATATCAAATAGTGCACTACTACTAACATATTTTCATAATTTCTCACCAACTTACATTGAGCCATCACATTTTTTATATTTTTAGGTGAATTTACCAACAAGTGAATTGTTTTCCTCTCAAAAGAAAGTGCAACCTATAACATACTCTTCTAACAGAAAATATAATAAACCAAATTTCATATAATCATTCTGGAAAAAACTAAGCCTTATCTCATCCTGTCTTGTTTTCTGCATATATAAAAATAGAATTAATTTTTCAACCTCTAGATAACTGAAGTATAAAAAGATTCAATCATTTACTCTAGTTAACAAAGCAAGCCAATAATATGATTTTAATCCAAAGTGAGCTTTTCTAATTTTCATAGTTATTTTGCCACCAATAATGATCACATTCCAACCTTCCATCTCTGGAAAGTCCAGGTGGTCTAAACGAGGAGATGTCCCCCACGATACAGCACAGCTGCTCTACTAAAACACAGCAGACTACTTCTCTAAGTGGGTCCCTGATCCTGTTCCTCATGTCTAGGTGAAACCTTCCAACAGGGGTCTCCATGCACTGCCTATAGGAGTATTTGGCCAGCAACAGGTCAGTACCCTCCTGGAATGGAGTTCCCAGAAGAAGAAGCAGGCTGCCATTTTTTTCTGTTCTGCAGCCTTCTTGGGTGATATCTCCAGGTATAAGAAAAACCAAGGCAACCAGAGTCTGGAGTGGATGCCCAGAAAAATCACAGGAGCCCTATGGAAGACTGATCTGACTATTAAAAGAGAAACAAACAAACAGAAAACAATAATATTAACAACCTCCCCCTGACAAAAACCACATTTAAAGGTCAGCAATCTTGAAGATCAAAGGTAGATAAGACAACCAAGATGAGAAATAATCAACGTAAAAACACTGAAAAATAAAAAAGCCAGAGTGCCTCTTCTCTTCCAAATGACTGTAACACATCCCCAGCAAGGGTACAGGACTGGGCTGAGGCAGAGATGGCAGAACTGGCAGAAGTAGGCTTCAGAACGTGGGTAATAATTAAATTCACTGAGCTAAAGGAGTATGTTGTAACCCAAAGCACAAAAGCTAAGCATCATGATAAAACAATACAGGAAATGATAACCAGAATAGCCAGATTAGAGAGGAGAATAACCAGCCTGATGGAGTTGAAAAACACAAAATAAGAACATCAAATGCAATTACAAGTATCAATAACAGAATAGACCAAGTGGAGAAAAGAAATTTTAAAGCCTGAAGACTATCTTTCTGAAATAAAACTGGCAGACAAGAATAGAGAGAAAAGAATGAAAAGAAGTAAAACCTCAGAGAAATATGGGATTATGTTAGAAAACCAAACCTATGACTGGTTGGGGTACCTGAAAGAGACAGGAAGACCAGAACTAAGTTGAGAGACATACTTAAGGATGTCATCCAGGAGACCTTCCTCAACCTAGCAAGACAGACCAACATTCAAATTCAGGAAATCCAGAGAATTCCAGTAAGATACTCTGCAAGAAGTTCAACCCTAAGACACGTAATCATCAGATTCTCCAAGGTGAAAATAAAAGAAAAAATGGCAAGGTCAGCCAGAGAGAAAAACCAAGTAACCTACAAAGGGAAGCCTACCAGACTAACAGTGGACATCTTAGCAGAAACCCTACAAGCCAGAAGAGATTGGGGGCAAATGTTTAGCATTCTTAAAGAAAAGAATTTCCAATCACTAAATTCATATCTGGCCAAACTAAGCAACATAAGTGAAGAAGAAATAAGATCTTTTAAAGATAAGCAAACACTAAGGGAATTCATCACCACCAGCACTACCTTGCAAGAACTACTGAAGGGAGCACTAAATATGGAAACAAGCCATTACAAGCAACTGCAAAAACACACTGAATTATACAAATCAGTGACACTATGAAGCAACCACATAAACAAGTCTGCACAATAACCAGCTAGCATCATTATGGCAGGATCAAATTTACACATAACAATACTAACCTTAAATGTAAATGGGCTAAATGCCCCAATTAAAAGACACAAAATGGCAAGCTGGATAAAGTGCCAAGACCCTTCAGTATGCTGTCTTCAAGAGACCCATCTCACATGTAAAGACCCACATAGGCTCAAAATAAAAAGATTTAGGAAAATTTACAAAGCAAATGGAAAAAAAGCAGGGATCTTAATACTAGTTCCTGACAAAATAGACTTTAACAAAAAATCCAAAAAAGACAAATCAGAGCATTACATAATGGAAAGGGTTCAATTTAACAAGAGGAGCTAACTATTCTAAAGAAGCACCCTTATTCATAAGGCAAGTTTCTAGAGACCTACAAAGAGACTTAGACTTCCACACAATAGTGGGAGACTTTAACACCCCACTGACAATATTAGACAGATCATAAAGAAAGAAAATTAACAAAGATATTCAGGACCCGAACTCAGTTCTGGATCAAGTGGACCTGATACATATCTACAGAATTTTCCATCCAAAAACAACAGAATATATATTATTTACATTGCCACTTGGCCCTTCCTTTAAAATTGATCACATAATCAAAAGCAAAACACTCCTCAGAAAATGCAAAATAACTGAAATAATAAAAAACAATCTCTCAGACCACAAGGTAATTGAATTAGAGCTCAAGATTAAGACAGTCACTCAAAACCACACAACTACATGGAAGTTGAACAACCTGCTCCTGAATGACTCCTGGGTAAATAATGAAATTCAGATTGAAATCAAGAACTTCTTTGAAACTAATGTGAACAAAGAGACAACATACCATGATCTCTGGAATGCAGCTAAAACAGTGTTAAGAGGGAAATTTATGGCACTACATGCCCACATTAAAAAGTTAGAAAGATCTCCAATGAACAATATAATATCACAACTAAAAGAACTAGAGAACTAAGAGAAAACAAACCCCAAAGCTAGCAGAAAACAAGAAATAACCAAGATCAGAGTGCAAATGAAGGAGGTAGAGACACAAAGAAAACTCTTCAAAAATCAATGAATCCAGGAATTAAAAAAAATTAATAAAATAGACCACTAGCTAGACTAATAAAGGAGAAAAAAGAATCAAATAAACAAAATCAAGGGGGATATCACAACTAACCCACCAATATACAAAATCCATCAGAGAATACTATAAACACCTCTATGCAGATGAACTAGAAAATGTAGAAGAAACGGATAAATTCCGGGACACATATACCCTACCAAGACTGAATCAGGAAGACACTGAGTCTCTGAAATTAATTAAGGCAGTAATAAATAGTCTACCAGCCAAAAAAACTCCAGGACAGAAAGATTTACAGCTGAATTCTACCAGAAGTACAAAGAAGAGCTGGTACTATTTCTACTGAAAGGATTCCAAATAGTTGAAAAGGAGGGACTCCACTATAACTTATTTTATGAGTACAGCATCATTCTGATACAAAACCCTGACAGAGATACAATAGCAACAACAACAACAACAACAAACTTCAGGCAAATATTCCTCATGAACATCAATTCAAAAATCCTCAATAAAATACTGCTAAACCAAATCCAGCAGCACATCAAAAAGCTTTTTCACCATGATCAAGTTTGGTTTAACCCCCAGGATGCAAGGTAGGTTTAACATACACAAATTGAAAAATTTAACTCAACACATAAACAGAACTAAAGATAAAAAGCACATGCTTATCACAATAAATGCAGAAAAGACCTTCAATAAAATTCAACATCCCTTCATGTTAAAAACTCTCAATAAACTAGGTATTGAAGGAAAATAACTCAAAATAATAAGAGGTATATATGAAAACCCACAATCAATATGATACTGAATGGGCAAACACTGGAAACATTCCTCTTGAAAACCAGCACAAGGCAAGGATGCCCTCTCTTACCACTTGTATTCAATATAGCATTCAAAGTTCTGGCCAGGGCAATCAGGTATGAGAAAGAAACAAAAGGTATTTAAACAGGAAAAGAGAAAGTCAAATTATCTTTATTTGCAGTTGGCATGATCCTATACCTAGAAAACCCCACTGTCTCAGCCCAAAAGCATCCTAGGCTGATAAGCAACTTGAGTAATGTCTCAGGATACAAAATCAATGGGTAAAAATCACTATCATTTCTATATATCTACATCAGGCAAACAGCCAAATCATAAATGAACTCCAATTCACAACTGCTACAAAGATAATAAAATACCTAGGAATGCAGCTAACAAGAGAAATGAAGGACCTCTTCAAGGTGAACTAGAAATCACTGCTCAAAGAAATCAGAAAGGACACAAACAAATGGGAAAACAGTCTATACTCACTGATACTAAGAATCAATATCGTGAAAAAGGCCATATTGTCAAAAGTAACTTATAGATTCAATGCCATTCCCATTAAATTACCATTGACATTCCTCACAAAATTAGAAAAAATTATTTAAAAATTCATATGAAACCAAAAAATAGCTCAAAAAGTCAAGAAAATCTTAAGCAAATAGAACAAAGTTGGAGGCATCATGCTACCTAACTTCAAACTATATTACAAGGCTACAGGAACCAAAACAGCATGGTATGGGTCTACAAACAGACACATAGACCAAAGGAACAGAATAGAGAACTCAGAAATAAGACAACACACCTACAACGATCTGAACTTTGACAAATTTGACAAAAAGAAGCAATGGTGAAATGACTCCCTATTTAATAAATGGTGCTGGGAGAATTGGCTAGCCATATGCAGAAAATTGAAATGGGATCCCCTCCTTACATCTTACAAAAACATTAACTCAACATGGAATGAAGACTTAAATGTAAAACCCAAAACTATAAAAACCCTAGAAGAAGATCTAGGCAATATGTTTCAAGTAGTAGGTCTGGGCAAAAATTTCATGATGAAAACCTCAAAAGCAATTGCAACAAAAGCAAAACTTGACAAATAGGATCTAATTAAACTAAAGAACTTCTGCACAGCAAAAGAAACTATTATCAGAGCAAAAAAAACCTATAGAATGGAAAAAATTTTTGCTATGTATCCATCTGACAATGATGTAATACCTAGTCTACAAGGAACTTAAACAAAGTTACAAGGAAAAAAAAAAGTAAAAATGGGCAAAGGCCATGAACAGAAACTTCCCAGAAGAAGACATACATGTTGCCAACAAATATATGAAAAAAAAGTTCAACATAGCTGATCATTACAGACATGCAAATCAAAATCACAATAAGATACTATCTCATGCCTGTCAGAATGCCAATTATTAAAAAATCCAAAAACAACAGATGCTAGTGAGGTTGCAGAGAAACAGGGACACTTTTACACTGTTGGTGGGAGTGTAAAGTAGTTCAACCATTGTGGAAGACAGTGTGCCAATTCCTCAAAGATCTAGAGGCAGAAATACCATTTGACCCAGCAATCCCATTACTGGGTATATACCCAAAGGAATATAAATCATTCTATTACAAAGATATATGCATGCAAATGTTCATTCAAGCACCATTCACAATAGCAAAGACATGGAGCCAATCCAAATGCTTATCAATGATAGATAGAATAATAAAAATGTGGTATATGTATACCATGGAATACTATATGGCCATAAAAGGAAATGAGATCATGTCCTTTGAAGGGACATGGATGGAGCTGGGAGGTATTATCCTCAGCAAACTAATGCAGGAACAGAAAACCAATCACCACATGTTGTCACTTACAAGTGGGAGCTAAACTATGAGAACACATGGACACATGGGGACTGTGGGGAGAGTATCAGAAAAAATAACTAATGGATGCTGACTTTAATATTTAGGTGATAGGATGATCTGTGCAATAAATCACCATGGCATACATTTACCTATGTAACAAACCTGCACATCCTGCATAGGTATCCCAGAACTTAAAATAAAAGTTAAGGGAAAAATAAATCTTAAAAAAAAGAAAAATCACCTCTTGGGTACAACAAATGCCATTTGAGTAATAGTTACACTAAAAGCCCAAACATCACCACTATACAATTCATCCATGTAATGAAAACCACTTGAATTTCTAAAGCTATTCAAATAAAAACATTTTAAAGAAAAAAATCAGCAATTTTGGATTCATTAACTAAGCATATCATCCCTCTTACTGGCATCAGTATGTTCAAATCACATCGTTACTGATTAACCCAGAGGAAATGAAAGAAATACATTTTAATAGACATTGTATAAAATCTATTCATTACCAATCCTATTCACCTTTATAATTTTAGGGTGCCCTACTTGTCCTTGGCTTCTGCATTCACAATTGAACTAATTTTGGATTAATGTTTTTATTAAAAAAGATAAATTAGTTTGCTGCATACTTACTGTCACACATTCTTAAAGTTAAATCTATTTCATACTTTATAGTACAGAGTTTGATAGCGTCAAAGATCGAATTGACTTTTCTTTATAATTGTCTTTTTTACTTTCTGTTTTCTAAAGGTAAAGGTACAAAATATAATCAGATTGTGATGACTTAGTAACATATAGTACAATCAGTAAAATCAGTTAGATGCTAAAGCTTAATAAACATTCAGAGAAAATTCCTATAGAAAATAGAAAGTAACAAATCTAGTAAATTGACTAATCCTTGGTTTCTTGAATATCTAGGGGATTTCCTAATGTTTTTGGTTAAAAGAGTATTCAAAAAAGAACAAAGTCACACATCTCTTGCCTTGCTTTATTAGTCATGCTGATGGTAAACAAAATGTTTAAAGAAATGATTACATGTTGTGACTGCTTTTGTGGAGCCCAAAGCTGAAAGATTGATTGCAAATATAAAGATAATCATCAAAATATTCTTTGTTCACAGTAACTTATGGCACTGAGAAAACAAATTAAGGTCAAATGAGTTTAAAAGGTGAATGAATCTGTTATGACAGAATGTTTTCTGTATAGTTAGGTCTTTTCATGTATCCAAAGATTGCAAAGTATCATATAAAATAATTTTATTTTTTAAATAAAGAATGCAAATTTTTTATAATTATATATTTTTCAATGAACATTTTATGTTAGAAAATAATTATTTTTAATATATTTTGGATACACACAAAAAAGTGAACATAATCACATATCCAGGTCCTCCTATTAACATCTTACATTATGATGATACATTTGTTAGAATTAATATATGATAATGGTACATTTTGAATAACTAAAGTCAATATTTTATCAAGATATTCTTAGTTTGTATCTAGTTTCCTTTTTTTTTTTTTTCCTGTTTCCAGATCCTATCCAGACATAGCATTGCATTTATTCGTCATATCTCCTTAGGCTATCCTAGGCTGTGACAGTTTTACAGATTTATCCTTGATGACAATTACAGTTTTGAGGAGTACTAGTCATGTATTCTGTAGACTATTCCTTTAACTGTGATTTGTCTGATAGTTTTTTTTTCAAGATTACACTAGGATTATATACACATATTGTTTTTTTGGTGGGGGGAGGAAGAGTCCAGAGGTAAAGTGTTGCTTTCATCACATCCTATCTACGTATTTACTATAAACATGACTTATTGATGTTGATGTTGACTAATCCTATGGCTGAGTTAGGGCTTATCAGTCTTCTTTACAGTAAATACACAATTTTTTCATACTCTACATTTCACCCTTTGGAAGAAAGTCACTATGCATAAGTTACTTAAGGAGTGAGAATTCTGCTCTACTTCCTTGAGGGTCAGACAGCTACATAAGTTATTTGGTATTTTTATTCGTTTATTTATTTATACAATCATTTTTATATCAGAATAGAATCATAAGTACTTATTTTACACTTTGGGTAATAAAACAATATTACTATATCTACTTTATTGTTGAAAGTTTTACAGATTTAATTACTGAGAGTCTTACATTTGGCTCCTATGAGAGCATCATGTTTTATTTTAGAACTTTTTCACTTTCTGGCACCAGAAGGTACTCCAGGCTCATATATTTCTTCCCCAGTCCCATAATCAGTCATTTCTCCTAGGAACCTAGGTTTCTTTAATTAGAGAATAGTGCTGTAAATCAAGATCTGGGAACTAGTTGTGTACATTGTTAGTGGGGTATCATTGCTTCTAGTTCCTTTCAAATAATATATATATATATATTTATACACATTTATGCACATATATATGTATGCATATATCTCTAAGGTATGTATACATAACCATCTACAGTTGACCCTTGAATAATGAGGGGCTTAGGAATTCTGACAGATCCATGCAGTTGAAAATCCACATACAACTTTTGACTCCCCCAAATCTTAACTACTGATAATCTACTGTTCTGGAAGCCTTATGGATAGCAGTGGATTAACACATATTTTGTATGCTACATGCATTACATACTGTACTTTTACAATAAAGAATAAAGGAGAAGGGGTTGTTCTTGCTGTCTCAGGGGTGGCAGAGGCAGAAATGGAAAAGGTGGAAGGGGAGGCAGGAGAGTTATACACTTGATGTAACTTTTATTTAGAAAATTCACATGTAAGAGGATCTTCACAGTTCAACCCTGTTATTCAATAGTCAACTGTACTTAATAGTTCGGTTCAATTGCATAAGTATAAAGGTAACAGAATTGAAACCGTGTATCCCCTGTAGAAAATAACTTTATTAATATGATGCATATATACAATTACTCTTACTCTAGTCTTATACACTTTGTTCATTTCTGAAGTTTCTTAGGTAACAACCCATTTTCACATGCCCTTCAGTGAAGTTGCTTCACAAATTAGAGTGCTTGGTCACATATTTCATTATTTCCTGAAATCCCATAGCCTCCTTAATAATGTATTTAAAAAACTTATGTGCATTAAGAATCTATTTTTATACTATAAATTTATGAGACTTGATAAATGCATCGAATCATATAAGTGCTATTACCATCCCATGTAAATAGTCACTGTCTTAAACATTCACCTTTGTTACACCTATCCAACCTTGCCTCTGTACCCCAGGAACTCCCAGAAATCATGAGGTTCTTAGCACTACTGCAGTTTTACCACTTTTAGAATTTTGTATAGTTGGAATCATACAGTATGTAGCCTTTTCAGAGAAACATTTTTTCACTTAGAAATGTACATTTAAAATTCATTCATGTCTTTTCATGGCTTTACATTTCATTTCTTTTTATCACTAAGTAATATCCCATTGTATGGTTGTACCATAGTTTTTGCTCCATTTACCTATTGAAAGATACCTTGCTCACTTCCAGTTTTGGTGATTATAAATAAAGTTGATACAAAGGTTCCTATGAAGTTATTTAAAAACCTAAGAGGGTAAAGGCTATACTGTAATGTAAAACTACATTTACTTTGAAACAAAACTGCCATAATCTCAAAATGGCTATCTCATTTTGCATTCCTACCTTCATTGAATAAAAGTTGGTTATCCTGCAATCTCACCAGTAACTGAATTGTCAGGATTTGGAATTTTAGCCATCCTAATAGGTATGTGATGCTAGCCCATTGTTGTTAGAATTTGCAATTCTCTAATAACAAATTATGTAAAGCATCTTTTCATATTAATATTTGCCATCTTTTATTGATTCAGTGAGATATCTGTTCAGGTATTTTCCTTGTTTTTAAAATTTGGCTGTTTTCTTTATATGTAGTGTATATATTTTAGATACAATTATTTATCAAATATGTGTTTTGCAAGTATTTTCCAGTTTGTGGCTTGTCTTTTGATTCTATTGGGAGAATCTTTCACAAAGAAGAAATTTTTAATTTTAATAAAATCCAACTTATCACTTTTCTTTTATCGATCATCCTTTCGTAGTTTTATCTAAAAACTCCTCACCAAACTCAGTATCACCTAAATTTTTTCTGAGGTTTCTTGTAATATATATATAACTTTCTGGCTGGAGTTTGTTTCCTTTTTTCAGTTAATTTTTATAATGGTTAAGTTCTGTGTCATGGTTACAGCCACATGGATATCCAACTTTTCCAGCACCATATGTTTAAACATCATCATTTTTCATGGAGTTGACTTTTTCCCTTTATCAAAGATCATTTGATTTAATACATTTGGGTCTTTGGAATCTCTGTTCTATCAATCTACATATCTGTGTCATTTTTCAGGAATATCATACTGTCTTAATTACTACAGCTTTATAGTAAGTCTTGAAATTGGGTACCTCATCTTTGTTCTTCTTCAGCATTTTCTTAGGTATTCTAGATCTTTTGTTTTTCCATATGAGTCAATATTAAGGAAATAGCCTGCGCAGATGTTGAATGAGATAGTATTGAATGTATTAACTTGGAAAGAGTTGACGTATTAACAACACTGAATCTTCCAATCTACATATTCCCCTCACCCCTTCTTCCACCGGACCAACCCTGGTGCTTTCCTTCTAGCTCTATGTGATGTGGCATGCCCTCTCTTCTTGCAAATGTGAATAACAAACTTTCTATTCAATAGCAGTCTTTTCCTCTTTTCCTGAAGTGTTGGCCTCACCAAACTTGAATTATAAAACCTACATTTAAAAACATAAGTAAAGATAATTTTGTACCCATCTAGCCATATAGCTAAAATTTTATGGGGTGATTTTTCTCAAAGGCCAAAAAAGCTTTATAAACAAATGTGTGTGTGTGTGTGTGTGTGTGTGTGTGTGCACGTTTACATGTTTTCAAAATTAGCCAAGAGAAAGAAGTAAAAGGCATTCAAATAGGAAAAGCAGAAGTAAAATTATCTCCCTCTGCTGACAGTATGATTCTATGAATAAAAATTACTGACAATTTCATCAAAAGGCTCCATAAATAACTTCCGTAAAACTTCAGGACACAAAACCAGTGGACAAAAGTCAGCAACACTACCATATAACAATAACAGTCAACCCAAGAGCCAGGTAACAAATGGAATCCCATTTATAATAGCCACATAAACAAACAAAAATACCTAGGAATGCATGTAACCAAAGAGGTGAAACTTCTTTTCAATTAGAACTTGAAAACACTGCTGAAAGAACAGATGGCACAAACAAGTGGAAAAACATTCCATGCTCATGGGTTGGAAGAATAAATACTTTAAAATGTCCATACTGCCCAATGCAATTTTCACACACACAAAAAAAAAAATTCCTAAAATTCATATGGAACAAAACGAAAAAAGAAAAAAAAAAAAAAGCCTGAATAGGCAAAGCAATCCTAAACAAAAAGAACAAAACCAGAGGCATTGCATTGCCCCTACTCATTGCCCCTAGAGGGTTACAGAAAACAAAATAGCATGATACTAGTAGAAAAACAGACATATTTACCTATGGAACAGAATAAAGACCTCAGAAATAAATCTACACACCTACTGATCTTTGACAAAGTCAACAAAAGCAAGCAATGGAAAAAAGTTCCCTCTTCAATGAACAGTGCTGGGAAAACTGGCTAACCATATGCAGAAGAATGAAACTGGACACCTAATTCTCACTGTATTCAAAATTATCTCAAGATGGATTAAATTCTTAAATGTAAGACATCAAACTTTTAAAACTCCTAGAACAAAACCTAGGAAATATTCTTTTGGACATTGACCTCATCAAATAATTTACCGTAAAGTCCCCCACAGCAATTGCAATGAAAACAAAAATATACACTTAGGACCTAAGCAAACTAAAGAGCTTCTTAACAGCAAAAGAACTAATCATCAGGGCAAACCAACAACCTACAGAATGGGAGAAATTAATCTGAATACTATGTATCCAACATAGGCCTAATATCCAGAATCTATAAGAAATGTGAACAATTGAACAAGCAAAAACCAAACAACCCCATTAAAAAGCAGTCAAAGGACATGAACAGACTCCTCTCAAAAAAAAAAAACTAGCTGGTCATGGTGGCACGTGCCTGTAGTCCAAGCTACTCAGGAGACGTAGATGGGAGGATTCCTTGAGCGCAGGAGGTGTAGGCTGCAGTGATGTGACTGTGCCACTGCACTCCCCCGCCTGGGTGAC